>PVJL010013641.1:0-31355 GCA_004026885.1 Lyroderma lyra
TGTGTGTGTGTGTGTGTGCGTGTGTGTGTGTCTGTGTGTGTGTGTGTGCGTGCGTGTGTGTGTGTGTCTGTGTGTGCGCGCGCATGTGTGTGTGTGTAGATGCTGCTGTTTAAGAGTACAAACATTGCAACTAGGAGATAAGTAAGTCCCGGAGATCTATCTAATGCATAGCACAATGATTATAGTCAACAATCCTGTATTATGAACTTCAAAGTTGCTAAGAGACCAGATCCTATACGTTCTCACCGCAATCATTACATGTCATGATAGAGATGTTACCTAATGCTTTGGTGGTAATCATACTATAATATATAAATGCATCAAATCAACACATTGTACATCTTAAACTTACACCATGTTCTCTGTCAATTATCTCAATTGAATAAAGGGTGCACACCAAGAAATAGATGGAAATAGTAAGAAAACAAACAGAAAGGCAGAGATAGAGACAGACATTAAACAGAGCAAGAGAGGCAGCGACTATCAGAGACCAGAACTTTGGGGAAGGAGGACTGTGTATAGAGGTTTTTATAAAATGTGTCCTGAACCATGAATGCACTGTGTTATGTAATGCTCTTTGTTTCTCCACAAAAAGTTTAGTGAAACAAGTCTGTTTATCAACATTGTTGGAATTATTAGAGTTTTTGCTGTGGGACGTATGAGCATGGTTGGACTGGGGCCACAGATGCCTAGTTAGATACCACAGAGGACAACAGTGATGAGAGACGGGGAGGTCTGTGTGCCCCGTTAGGGGGTTGGAGTTCCTCATTGTGATTGACTTTTCTCTGTTTTGACCCCAGGACTCATGCATGGAGAGCTCTGGGGAATCCGGCTGCATCTCAGGAAGAGCAGTTGGGCAGTGCTTTGCCTAGGAAGATGTCCCAGTCCTTGCAGACCCGGTTAGGCACCCCATTACCACAGGGGGGGCATCAGTGAACTCTAGTTGCATGGGCCCCCTAGCCTAATGCTTCGTGTTACTTTTAAAGGACTCCGTTAAAAGTTCTATCAATGGGGGAGCACTGGATTCTGACTTTACATCACGAACGAGTATAGTATACATGCGGGAAGCCAGCGCATTTATTCACAGACATGCTTTTACACAAGGGAGTCCTAGAGAACGGCCCAAACAGGGGGCTGTGTTCACCTCAACCAGCCATGCTGGGACAAATCCTCCTTTCTTTTTCTTTTTTATTTATTTTTTTATTAAATTTGTTGGGGGTGACTTTGGTTAGTAAAATTACATAGGTTCCAGGTGTACAGTTCTTTATCGTCTATTTGTTGCGTTGTATTTTCACCACCCAGAGTCATTTACTTTTTTAACTTACCAAAGTCAAGTCTTAAAAGGCCAGGGATGGACTTTTAATTACCTGCTAATGAATGTTTTTGTTCCGAAATCACCTAGAGGAAAGAGCTAGGAGATGTTATGAGACTGTTCAAGGGGAAGGTAATAGTAAATGGCAAATCAAGGTCCAGGTCTACATGTTCTAATGTTTATCTCTCCGCTATTTCCACTCTGCAATATTGCTTTTCACTTCCAAGGAGTTCAATAACTTGTATGAAGGCTATAGATGCCTCCACAAGCGTAGTCCATACCTCTGCTGCCCAGGAATTACCATATGGGAATTGTGGTGGCTGGATTCAACTTAGTAGCATTTTCCCCCTGGAAGACAGTATAAATTCTCTCCTGTTAATGGTCAAATACCTGAAATCCTTGTTTTCTTCTTTATGTTGGGCAAAACTAACTAGAGAGTGAATTATGGGAGGGGGGAGCGGCGGGCAGGCCAGGTTGAGAGGGTCCAGGACTTGGAGCTGGTTTCTCTCACCGTTTCTCCCACATGTTCTGTGGTAGAAACCCATCACAGGCAGAGGAATAGCTCCAATTCTGAAGTGGAATATAGGAGTCAGTGAGTGAATTACTATATAACAATAGTAGACCAGCAGCCTGGGAGGGTGGGAATGGGATGGGAGGGGTCTTATGGGGAAAATTATTTCAACTGGGGGCATAACATTGTAATAAGAAGTGTGAGAGCAAATGATCTGGAATCCTGGATGCAGGAGTGGGCATCAGGACAAAAAGAGCAGAAAGCAGAAGCCCCACCCTGATGTATAAGAGCGAGATACCCTGGGCCAAGAGGACAGCAGAGGACTGAAAAATGCAAGAAAGGTTTCAGTTCCAAAGATTTCTGAGTGTGTTAATTGGCTAGGAACTCAGATACTAAATATGTGGGTAGAAGACAAAGGCTGGATTCAGAGGAAGAGTAATGATAGCAAGTCGAAGAATGGTGAATGGACATGCTTAAAGCTCACCTGCCTAAACTCAAGATTGGTCCTAGAAAAAGCAGTTGTCTAAGTGTGCAGAATGGAATCAGATGTCACGAGAGGAAAGGGTTGCAGGGCCTAGGGGACAGCAAAGGCTTAATACTTGTCTATTGAATAGATAGCAGTATTATTTGACTAAGCTGCTAATGCAGAGATGTGTAAAGAGATGGAGACGTTGCTTTAAAGAATGCTTGCTTGGTTCAATATGCTTGCAGCAGAAAAACAATAATGTGAAATGTCTGTTCATGTATGAAGTATCAGGGATAATGCTAAGAATATATCACTCAATTAGAAATACGCATAAGAAATAAGTAAACATTTCCACTTGCTTTTGCAAAAAAACGTTTTTGCTTTTATTGCTTTGGTGTTGCATAGAGGACTGTGGAGGGAGAAAAAATTAAAATAATAAAAACAACCAAAAGTAAGCACAGGCTTTATTTATTTGGATGGAATGAATCCAAACTTTCCCACTGACAGCTCTTCTAAGAGAAAGCCTGGTGATATGTTCTATCCAAGAGCCACCAACTTCAGAAACAGAGTCCATGTGTTATATAATTAATCAGATGGCAACATAGGTGTTAACCTAAGATTAACCTAGTAGACATTATTTACTTAATAGCTAAATCATCATGTAGGAGCCACGGTGACTACAAGTCAAGTGCTGGTCACGTGTTGCACTTTTAGTACAAAAGAACTTAGACCATTTCGTAGCATTAACTCTGATGATTTTGTTCACATCCCTTTTCTAATTCAATCTTGGTTCATCTATAATGGGCTTCTGAGGTCATCCATGTAAATAGCCAGGTTCATCCTGCACTCCCAGAAGCAATAGCTACTTCTCAGATTGATAATTGCAAAGAGGGGTCTCATTTCATAATCTGGATTGATTTTTGTTTTCTTGATAGGATAAAAAGGATCTGTGTATTTTTCAAAGCAACCAGTGTCACAGTGGTCTAGATTAAAAACAGACTCATGTCCTGGAATGCTGAACGCAAGTCCTAACTCTGTGACAATTTTACTCTTTTGAGTTGGCAAACAAGGGTAACAGATCTCTCAGGGATCCAGAGACGAGAAATTAGCATAAGATTGTTAAGCACATTTGATGGAATCTTATAGTAAAATGATATAGTACACTTTCATGATACTTGATGATGAATGTGAGTTGAATAGTTTCTCAGTTAAGACGCATTTAGTACTCCTTCTGGAGGAGGATCTTTCTCTTTCTTTCTTTTCTTTATTGTTTTTCATCTCCAAGGTAAAAGATGCAGTCACAAGCACAGATTTTGTAAGGACAACTCTCCTGCTGCGAAGGTAGTTTCGGGCAGCCATACTGTGTATCATGTGATCCTGTGCCGTGTGAGCCACTGCCCCCAGACTCCATGGGCAACTGAGCCAGGGTTTGCCAATCCATGGCTTGGGCAGCCCCCTATGGTGTAATATTATCCAGAAGTTCTGCTCCAAAAAGATGAAGGGTTATTAGTTGACCCCATTAGAATACTTCTCTTAGGTCTTTGCATTGCCAAGTGTGGCAAGAATAAATCAGAGGTTATCAGGAAGAGAAGTAGACAGGGAGCAGCAGGTATGCAGAGAAGAGCGGAGTCAGCTAAAGGTAGCTCTGGTCTGGAAGATCCATGAACTCTTGCTGCCAGAGCTGCCTTAGATTCTGAATGACCTTGTGATTCCCGCTATGCCCGTTTCTGCCCGTCCTGACACCTGGTTCTCCAGTTGCCTTTAGCTTCTGAGAAGGTAGTCGATAATGAAAAAGAGCTTGTTTCTTTGTTTCCAGATAACAAAGCTTCTGTAATATAAAATAATTTGAATTGGTGTCTGTTCATATGGCAATGACAATAATAAAGGCAGCAGTAAAAGAGGTTTTCAGCAGAGAAGTTCTGAAAAGTCTGTTATTATCACTCTCTAGCTATGCTCCTAGATTTTAAACCACAGGAGCAGGTAGTTTAATGAGAGTCCAGGAGTCTGTAGTTCTGGATTCTGAACTTTAGTTCTGTCCTGCTGCAACCGGATACAAAGCTCAGGCTGTGTTCAGTCTCTTAAAAAGGGGAGCATGTTTCATCTTTTCCTGTGGCCAAGTGATATTCCATCGTACATGGAGCACATCGTCTCTATCCAGTCATCTGCTGAAGGGCACTTTGGCCGATTCCACGTCTTGGCCACTGTGAATAACACTGCAATGAACATAGGCAACAACACAGATGGACCATGAGATGATCATGCTAAGTGAAATAACTCAGACAGAGAAAGTCAAGAACCCTATGTTCTCTCCTATGTGGGATATAAAACTGAAAGCAACAAATGAACAAGACAAACAAACAAACAAAACTCATAAACACAGACAACAGTTTAGTGATTGCCAGAGGGTAAAGGGGGAGGGGTGTGCGAGAAGAGGTCAAATACACGGTGATGGAAGGAGGACACTCAGGCTGGTGAGCACCCAAAGCAGTATATAGACGACGTGTTATAGAAATGTACACTTGATGCCTATATGATTTCACTAACCATTGTCACTCCAATAAATTTAATTTTTTAAATGCATACCAGATTTTTAAAAATAATAAAAAAGGTAGCGGAGTGGGTACTCATTATTTCTCTGTTCTCAGATTATTTTCATTCCTTTCTCTTCCTTTGTTTTACATAGCAGGACAGTACGTTTCCCAGACTTCTTTGACAACTAGTTTCAGGTAGAGTGAGGGCAGAAGGAGGAGTCTCCTATGGATGGGTCTCCGGGATTTCCTTTACTTGCTGTAGCTTCCACTGGACAGTTCTACCCCTGTGGTGCCGACGCCTGGCAGGACAGATAGGCCTCTGTTTCCAGACTTCACTGGGTGCCCTGGCTTCTGGGCTCCAGGAAGATCCTCTACCTGCTGCTTCTTTCCCACCCTGGGGATCACCTAGGCTTTTTGTTGTTGCTCATCTCTCTCATTCCTTTATGTCCTATTTGGTGTTATATCTCTTCAGTTACCTGTGTAAAAAAAATTTCCTGAGCTGGGTTGGTTGTTTAACTGAACCTCCATTTCCATGTCTATAAAATAGCGATAATAAGACATACTTCAAAATACTTGAGAGAATCATATACTGTTCTAGAATGGCCTCAAGCAAATTTAGGAGACTGAATTAACTACTGAAAGATCCAGACTCCTGAAGTGGAGTTTAATTTGTTCATATTCTGCAATCAATACATTAGCCCTCTGGGCAGGATCCTATATACCTACAGTTAAAGACAGTGAATGTGATTAGATCAAGTCATTTTGCGTAAAGGAAGCATGGAATCCAGAGAGAGTCTTCAGTGGACGTACATAGACAGACTAGATCCTTTCCATTATAACGACTGGATACATGGCTTAACACATGATCATATTGTATCTCTAAGAAGTCCAAAGAATAAAAGAAACATAGTTAATCAGTTTTTCCTACATGGCAGAAGATTTGGCTACCACAGTAGTTTTATATTTAGAGCTCTAGCCTCTGGGGAGCAATTATGTCACCTCCTTACTGGCCTGCCAGTCTAAACATCCCAGACAAGAGACTCTGTTGCCCACTTGCTGACCAGTAAGCTATGGCTGGGGCTGGTGGGTGTGACTCATACGGAGGCAACTACTACAGAACCATTTGGAAAGAGTGGGAGGGCCAGCCAGTTTCTCGAGAAGGGGCGCTCCATAGGTGTCCACTGAAAGTATGTATGAGGTCATCAAAACGAGTCTGCAAGTATAAAAACAAGAGCCTAGCCAGGGCGGTACCAGACTGCAAACAGGCGATGCCGGTACACAAGAGAGAGAATTGCCCTTGAATGACAGGTGCGGTAAAAGAGGAAGTGTCAATCAAAGGCAACTGCAATGTTTAACAGCTGAGTGACGAAAGGAATATTTGGTTTTGACTCTCGTTAGTGCTTGTGGCATGCCTGGAACTGTTCTGAGTGGTGTGGACGCACTCACTGATTGAATTCCCTCACAGCCCATTGTGGGGAGGACACGGGCACGCGGAGGGTGAGCAGCCTGTTGGAGGCCACACAGCCGGGGGCGGGCAGAGCTGGGCTGCAGACCCCGCAGGCCTGATCTAGAGCATCCGGGTGGCAGGGACAGTCAGCCTTCCCACATACTGAACTGCCCAGGGGCTTACACACAGTCTCTGAGGATCGTGGCTATGGAGCACAGAGCAAACGTCTCCTTATGTCATCTGACACGGGTTACGTGTCTCCTGCTAGATGGGTCATTGAAACCAGGCTGCTAGGCGATGTGTATATATATGACTGGCTACTAGGAATCTAGGTTGGGACACTCCTACTTAAGCAGCAGGACTGAGAAGGGGGTGCAATTCCCACAGAGCAGAAATTGGGTTCCTGTTGCTAGAAGATGGGGAAATGGAGGTTGGCAGCAAAAAGCCCAAATGAATACCACAAGAAGGAAGCAAAGCAGAGGACGGCAGTAAAGAGGACAATAGAAGCTGCTGAATAAGAGAGAAAATAGGGGACCACAAGGAACAAATTAAGGATAATTTGGGGTCTTTCTGAATTAGTTGGGGAGATTTCAGCAGGGGGTAGTGTTCGCTGCAATTCTTGATGCTGAGACAGAAGAACCCCTCGTTTGTCACTGTTCTGTGACCCCACTTCTCCCCTTACGTTGCCGACGTGGAGGGGATACAAGGCGGCCCTGGAGCTGAACGCCCGGCGCCTTTTGTGTTGAGACATCCTTCCCCCTGCCTGTCTCTTCGCCAGGACTGTATTTAAGTGTCTTTATTTCATCTCCATGCTCCCTTTCATCCTCATTTGGAGCAGAAAAATCAAGAAGTAGGATTTTCACAGATGATTTAAACTCAGATCTTTATAGTTCAGCTTTAAAAAGCAATTCCTTTACCCGAGTGCCTTCGTCAAGGTTAAACGAGGATATTGTGAGCAAAGACTGCTGCTCCTCAACTTCCTCCTGATTTTTGCCTCTCGTCTCTGCGCTCTGAGGTCGGGTGTAGTCACTCTCATCTCGGCCATTCTCTTGGGTGAAAGGTACCAAAGCCAAGATGTGGCACTTGAAAGAAGAAATATATAATATGCAAGCACGAAGTTGCTATAGTTCATATTTCTCTCAAAAAAATTTTGTGGTTTTACAAAAGCACCTTTTCATACAACGTAACAAACAAACAAGGAAGAAGCGTTACCTCTGGCTTTTAATTAGAATGACCATCGATCACTGAGTAATTTTTAATGAGTCACTCTTTAGCTAATGAGAAAAAAGAACGTCCAAGTTTATGGAAGTAACCCACTGCTATCTTTAAACCTAGGTCTCTAGATTACTGCTACGATGGTCACTTATCAGTTGGGCAGTGCTTCTACTGAAGAGGAACTACTTACTGAATTTAGTCATTTCTATAAAAACCTGCTTAAGTTAAAGAAAGTAAGTTATAGCCTGGTAAGATTTAGATCTTGTGGGTATTTTTTTTAATAGTTTCATTCATTTTCCTTTGTATAAATAATTTATAAAAGTAGCATCCCCGGCCCTCATTTATTTTTTGGAATGTGCAATATAGGGTTTGCCCCATCCCCCACCCCCACCCCGGCCCACAGATTTCAGTACATGTACTTTCCCCTCTTTAAATGGAAAGAAATTCCATATCTAGTTCCTCCTCCCATAATGCTAAGAAGCAGAACAACACTGTCATCTGCTTCATTTTATGGACACCAGTGATTTTCCTGCAGAGGGATAACTGTTGATTAAATATTTTCCATGCTCCCTCCACATTTCCTGGTTCTGCAGCTCTTGTTTCCCTGACTTAAAGCAAAAATATTGCTTGGTTAAGACACCATGCTCTATTTCAAAGCCGTTTCCCACCAACATTTGGTTATTGGAATATCTTTTAAAAGACAAACTACCCATATTCAAATAGTGCTCACATGACTGAAAACAAACTAGGGCACCTTCTCAGTTCATTAATTTAATAAGTGACTTCTCAGAGAGCTCTGTATAATTGTACTGCTTTTAGAAATGGAATCTCTAAGGTGCTTTCTAGTTACTGTTGAATAAATGTATCAAAGTATGTGCAAATACATAAAAGCACATTTATGTTATATGTGAGATTTACATTTAGCAGTGAGTGAAATGATGTCTGTCACTTGCTATGTTCGCAATAATCACTGATAGATCTTATTAGAGAAACTATACACCATTTTCAAGACACATTATAACAAATCAAACAAGAACAGCAATAGCACCAACTCCTACGATTGGTACTGCAACTGCTATTGGTGTAATAATTCTGTGTCTACTAGTTGGACGAGGTACGACTGATAGCTATACTTATTCTCATCTTAAACGAGGACCTTGGCGCTGAGCACATTTCAGTGACCTGTTCAAGGTCAAAGGACATGCCCAAGGCAGAAGCAGGGAAGGAAACCAGATTTTCTGACTGTAGAATACACATTTCAGTATCTGGTATTTTGTTATATTGATAGCATCTGATATATCAAGGAAGTTTGCATTAGTGTTGAAAAATCCTAGTGTGGGTGATTCAAACAGATGGTCCGGAGAAAAAATGTTTGCCCCTCATCAAAGTGAAGGCAATAAACACATTTCTGAAAAATAAAAAAGCCACATTAACTTCTTTTTCACATCAACCCTGAGAATCCAGACTTCTTGGTTAGCATGACTGGCTTTCCTTGTCCTCCAAAGCTTTGTGATCCCCACTTGGTGCTAAAGCATTGGAGAAGCTTATTGGGATGCCAGTCAATAGTCTGCCGTAGTTGGACTGCTATTGCAACATTAATCTAGTGTCCACTTTAGGTCTGCAGTTCTGCTGTTTATGTGCCATACTTGGGTACAAAGACAATTATTTAATCACCTGAGGATCTTGGTGCCTATGATCCTGGCTCCTTATACGATGCAAACATTTTCCTCTAACCTCTTGCCACCTCCTGCAGTGGCTGTCACAGAATATAGGAAGATATTATTCAGGGGACTTAGAGATCGCTCCTGCTTTTCAAGCTATGCTTCAGCTCGTCCCATGCATCACCTCTCCTGGACTTCCTGAACCTCAGAGCCTCACCCCCTCTCTTTCCGCTTCTCACCCTACCAAGTCTCTGAGTTCGGGGCTACAAAGATTGACACTCTGCTTGAGGAGAGGCTGTAGGGAGGGCACACTGCATGTTTTGCTGCCTAACGTTACTAATGAAAAGCTCATCATCATTGGTCCTTTCAGTTATTTGAAATAGTAACTGAGCTCCAAAGCTTTCACCTTCTCTTCTGGGCTGAAATGCAAAGAAAATTTGGCTGATGATATTCTCATGGGCCATGGGAAGAAGTAGAAGGAAATCATCCATCCTCCCATTTTTCATAGGAAGTGGAAATACCCTGTGATGCTGGGCAGAGGCTGATTTGGAGCAATCATGTATTCGTCTTGTTTTTCTAATTTTAATAAGATTCTATGTAAAATTTTCAAAAGCAGAGGAAAATATATCTACTTTAATGTTCTCTCCATTGTTAGCTTATCACTGATATCAACAAATCAGACGAATTTATCTTTCATTTAAATTTAAAGACCAGAGCCTTCTCCAGTAGCAGCAAGCAAACCCATTGCCCTTCCTCCCAGAAAAATGCTGACAATGCAAGTCCAAGTAAGAGGTTGACTCTGAATTTGGATAAACTATCTGACTTGTTTGTCTATCAAAAGTCCTTTCTTTGCTCCATGACAAAATATATTTAAGTCTCAATTCTGGTTTAAACTCCTCTATGAACAAATGGCTGACCACTTTGTTTCAGCATTTGCTTCAGGACAATGACTGAATATTGGGTCAGAAACGTCATCTGCTTATGGAATGATTTACCCCACCAAGTCTTCGAAAAGAAGTGTCTTAGTTTAATCCAGTATGAGGCATTGTGTAGAGAAATATATGAGCGCTTTAGATCATTAATAGAATTTTGATTCTGAGTCTCCCATATGTTACAGTGCTGTGTGGTTGTGGCCAAGTCTTAATGCACCCTATGATATCACTTCCCTATTTTAAAAACAAATGAAGATCATAGTGATTTATTTGAATACTTTACTTGATTGCCTTACTTTACTTGCTTTCTCAATACCCCACAAGACATTTAATAAAACTTGAAACAGATTACAAATTCTTGAAAAGAGTTATATCCAACAAAGAGTAAAGTACAACTGTTTTGCACTTTTTTTTTTGGAAGGTCTGGATTCAGAAATATAGGAAAGATGGATGAATTCAGTGGTTTTTAAGATATTACCAGGAAATTTCTTTTCCTTCCCATTTCATTTTATCTCTAAAATGAAGACCCAGCAATCTAAGATAAAAATAATACTTGAAAAGTAAATGCATTTTAGTTAACAAAAGGAGGGAAAAATGAAGAAAAACAAGAAAATAATCTGAATGTAATTGACTTATAAACATGTAAGCTCTATTTTAAACTTCAGAATTCTCACAAGACCTGAATAAAAGTCTCAGAGAATGACCGATTGTGCTTATTAATAAGAAAGAAGGCTGGAGAAGTTAGGAGAATACCATATTTATGCTTAGTGATATGATGTTTTTAAAGTGAGTATACAGGTACATTTTATTAATCCTGTCCAACCTCTGTTTTTGGTTTGTTTGTTTGTTTGTTTGCTTTTGAGCCAGGAAAGGGCCCTGAGACCCAGTGAGGGGCCATAGAATCCTTGATTGAAAGCAGTTGCAAAATAAATGATCTGAATTATTGGGAGAGACAAGTGATGGCCAGTAGTTACTTTTGAAGGATTTTCCTTATATTTGGCTATGAGTTATCCAGTGTTTTTAAAAGACACCTCCAACTGGGCTCACAGCAAAGCCAAAGGTTAAATACTAGCTCAGGGTCACACAACATTTTAGTTTTCTGGCTCTCATGAAAATAGGGTTTTCTTCTCTGCCACACTGCCCGCCGAACTGTGCCACCTTGTTCCTGTTTGTGGTTGGATGGAAGATGTTCACATGGCTAATGATCCCTGTGACCCAAAGAAAAGCAGGTGAAGCTGAGGTTAATACCATCTTGAAGTGTTAAGAGGTTTTTTTACAACTCAAGAAAACTCTTAGCTGAGCTGATTCTCCTGAAATGTTGAGTCCTGTTTTCCGTGGCATGGTGCAGCTGATGTTGTCACTCTGTGGTCAGGAGCAGGAAAGCTGGTGGGGTGGAGAGAGATTAGCAGTCTGAAAATATGTAATTGGTATCGCATAACAGTAGGGGGTTGACAGCCTTCAGAGACCACAAACAGGAGAGGACCGACAGCTCAACTGAATTAAAACAAACTGCAATTAAAAAAAAAAGTAAGAGAGAAACATATTTCACTATTTAAGAGTTGGATAAATTATAGATGAACTCCATATTACCCACCTTAACAGGTGAAGTGTTAAATGAGATAATATATGTAAGGAAGTTCATACAGTGCCAGGATCATTGTGATCGATCAATTAAAAACCTGGCAGTTGTTGTTGTTTTGTTGTTGTTGTTATTATATACAGGGGAACAGGTAAGTATACTTTAATCTTAGAAGGAATATTATTTCATTGGAACTTTTCCCCATTTGCATTAGAGAATTTTGATCCTCAATTCATATCCTGTACCTGACATTGTGGGTGGAAAAATTCCACTCATGAATTTTGGGAGGGCAGGCATACTGCTTTGGTGGTTGCCTTCCAACTGAGTGTGGTTAGTTTGTATAATTGAAGCCAAGCAAAGCAAAGGCAGTGCTGGTACATGGATCCCTCTGTTAGACTAAATAAAGAACAATGAGGCCATTTTTATGAGGGGAGGAAAAAATATGTATTTAACCTTAGGACATGGCTTGAGCTAGGAACCTCAGGTTGTATCTAAACGTTACCGAATATGGAGATGAAGCAGCAAAAAATCTACTCAGTCATCCAGATGTTTCCAGAAATCCAACCTTTGATTTCATTGTAAATGAAATCAGGGCAAGATGAGATTTATTTATTTTTATTTTATGTTTATTTTTGTGGCATTGTGAGACACAGTCTCGTTACCTTTCTAGTTGGCTGGTAGTTCTCTTTATTTAAGAATATGTCATGGATTTATCCTGGACCAGTGCAGCTGCTTTCTGGGATGTCAGTTCATTGCTACAGCCAGTTTTCAACCTATAAAGGACTGCAAAGCTCACACAAGTATGAAGTCCAATATGATGTTTGGTTCATTGAAATGAGCCAACCGAGTTTAGTATCCTGGTGGTTTCAAGTCAAAGGATTAAAATTTACAAAGCAATGACATTTAACTTTCCTTTCTGTGCCTCAAATCTTTTGAAGGAGACCAACCAACAAGGGTCCTTCTAAAGTTCAAAGAAGTTAAGTCAATTCAAATTTGTAATAGTGTCATGTTCTTAAGCATCTGGGAAGTTTAGCAAGACCCGTTCTTTGATCAGGACAAGATGATAGATGAGCAGGATAGTGATAGATTTAATACAACACTTCCCACAAAGCAGATGTTCCAAATGTTGGTTGTGGAGTGAGTGAATTGGAATATTTCAAGTAGAGATGGTTTTGACATGAAGATCAAGACTTAATTAAATGCAACTTTTCAACTTCATTTATCTTATGTAGTAGTAACATGAATGGAAAAGCCAAACCAGAGTAGTCTGAAGGACATAGATTAAACTCCTAAGAAAATCACTTATTTTTTTCAAGTTTCTTGAGCCATAAAATAATTTATAATCTACAACAATTTTCTGAAGATCAAATCAGATATTTACAAAGAGCAGCACCTAACTTACAGTAGGTACTCAATAAATTTTAGTTCTCTCTTCCCCACTTGTTCCTTTACCCCTCTCCCTAAGCATGATTTTAGTTCTAGGCAGAAATGCTTAGCATGCAAAGGAATAAAAGGGAAATTCTGAGATAAATCTCCTGGAGAAGGTCAATTGTAGTAATCTACTTAATATTTATCTTCTATGATCATGTCACTGGATGTACTAAATTAGGAATGAACAGTGCATTCAGAGGAGTATGGTAATAATCCACTTATGATGATGAGTATACACTGTAATTTTTAACAAGTTCAGCAAAACTCATGGGATATTTATACCGTATTATGAGATTACCTGTTGTTTGCTTTTGAAAAAAAATCACTCAATGGGAATGAGTGATTCTCCTTATTCCATGAAAGGAATGCCAATGAATTAATGCTATGTCTAATCCAAGAAACTATAGCATTTGGAGAATTAACTAGTCTACCCAAAAATCCTATGATGCTTTCTAATCCTCAAACACAGGTCAAAGAAACATATTCCATGTGAAGATTCTTCTGCTGTACTTAGTACCTACTGGGAAGAGTCACTATACACTTGGAGTACTTGGTATCTATTGGAAATACTACTTCCTGCCTTTATTGTCACATGACCTCAGAACATTGAGCCTAAAGTGATAAGCTACTGTGTAGGACTCGTCATTAGAAGAACCTTAGCACTATGAAATGAGGGGCTGATTTTGAGCACAGGCTTTAATTATAAAGCAAATCTTCAAGAGAGCTAGAGCTGAATGAAACCATCCCTCATCATGGCAGGGACTGTGGCCAGCAGAGAAAACATGGCCAGAGAGTAGTCACTTTAGTGAGACAATCAAGCAATAGGAGCAAGCGTTTTACAGAGAATGTTAGAACAAAAACTCAAAAACCACTAAGTGGTAACAACTTCACTTCAGACTTCATAAGTGCGCATAATGATTTAATTCCAGGGAATACTGTATGGGATGAAAAGAAAACATTGTGGGAGATAGAGAAAGTCAGCAATTCTAGAAGAAAAAGAATCTAGTTGAGATCAAAACAGACATTATTGTCTTGGCCACTCTTCTGGTCATTCCTTAAGTGAAGAATAGTCAAACACTGATATCAGAACCCTAATGAATGGTATTTGGCTTATTATTAATAATACTTTGGTTTAAGTTTAGGTATGGTTAATTATACAGTTCCCAGGTCAATGAATAAGTTCAAACCTTTTCAAAATTTCCTATTATTTTCATAAAGTTCCAAGTTAAAAACTTTGTTAAACATGGATACCTGGACTATATGAATTCATCTTGACTATTGTTAAATACTGATGCCTGAAGTTTTCAAAAATTATATTACCACCCCTCCTTAAAGACTGTTGTTTCAATAAGCATGTTGTACTATAATTGTTGGTTTTCATAATTTCCATATACCATGAGCTTAATGGGGGCTGAGATTGTGGGCTGGGTACTGATAGCATCTGCTACACATCTAGGTCTACCCCCTTGGTGTTTGATGTATACTCAACATCAAATATGGGGTATCATTGGTGCTCTATGAATTTGTTCAATAATGGTGTATATGTGCATTTCTCCGCATATCAGTAGAGAAAGAGAGTATGGCTCAAGATACAAAGTGCATGGTGCTGGGAACAGCTATCCTTAGCTTTTAATTTTGCCTGTTTTAACCCATCAGTCTTTACTTTGGTTCCAGCAACATTATACTAATTTCATGGGTTATATATGTCTGGCTGCTCAGAGCAGTTAGTGAAAGGTAATATAGTATGCTAAAAATATAAAAGTTCAGTCTGAAATTCAGCCTCATGTGGGTCAGTTGGGCTTCATACTCTTTAATACATGGAAGTTATTCAGAAATTACTATATTTGAACCTTGGTATCTTAGATTAGGCCTTAGATAACTAATTGTGGGACTCCCCATCTATGGGACCTTGACAGTAACATGTCATATGGACCAAAACAACTATTGGTTGTATGGATTGAACTGGGCCCCCCAGCTGGGCAAGACCAAACTGCATGGCTCCAGAGGGACACCACTCACATTGTCATCTGTATGAACTGTGCTCCATGGAATTGTATGGCAGACAACCTATGAATTAATATGTGCAACTCTGGTGGGTGGGAGTAGACCTAGAGATATAGCAGATGCCACTTGTACCTAGCCCATATCGCTCAAATGTCTCAGTTTGCTCTGCCTGACATCTAACTTCCAGATGAGCCCAAGTACTTGTCCTCTCCAACCCCTTCCCCCTAACTGGGAAAAGTGGCATGCTGGAAGCACTGAGTCAGTACTCACAGAGTAACTCTTGGCCAATGAATCTGGAAGTATATGCATATAGTGTGTGTGTGTGTGTGTGTGTGTGTGTGTGCGTATATCCCAGCTATATCCCAGCTCCCTTGCATCTCGGGTGGAATAATTCTGAGGCACGTGTTGTGCCCCATTTTCTAGAGTTCCAAGTGAGAATAAGCTCCAGTTGCGTATTGCCGTGTCTGGACTAGTATACCCTTTATTAATTACCTTGATTACCTTCCATGTCCTGTGTCACCTCTCCACTTCCCTTTTGATATTGCCAAATAAGTTACTTGAACTTAAATTCCTATCTCAGGCGCTTCTTCTGGGGATCCTGAAACCAAAACGAGGTGCAACCTAGGCCTGCTTAAAACTTTCCAGAATGTGGTTGTGATGCTTGTCTCTTTGGAGAAGTCCTCTTCCTTGCCTACTGGAGTTGCAGTAGTGGGCTTACACAGGAAACTCATCTACGCCCACTGAATAAACAATTTAAAATCCCAATTAGAGAACCCCTACGAGTCATAAAGTATTCAAAAGCATGTTGCTTGTTTCTATAAAATGTTACAGCGTCTTTGAAGTAATTCTGGTCACAAATTTATTCTGTTTTCAGAGTACATGGAAATGAAATGAAAAAAAAAATCTTAAGTCTTTTTTATTCGTTACTCAGGGAGTTAAGTGACAGAATATTTTTAATTTAGAAACTCAGAGGATGTGACACAGCAGTTAAAAATACATTAGGAAATGGTGAGTGTGCCTACACTTAAACCAATGGGGTAATGGGGCACACAGCTAAGCAAATGCTATTCAGAGTTGTTAAAAGATACTCATTCAGGAGAATGTCCATTCCAGAGATAGCATTGGGAATGGGTGGGAACATATGATATTAAATATAGATTAATATGGAGAATTATGATAATGAGGTAGCATTGTACGTGTTACATAGCTGTATTGTAGCAGCAAAATAATTTGAAAGAAAAAACAAAAAGGATACACAGACAAAATGGTCAAACATCTCTTTTAAAAAAGGTGATACAAATTTAAAAAGATTCATGTAAAAGGGTGGGGAAATACAGACTGTAAAATACTGAAAGGGGAGGATATGCAAAGGAAGAAGTATTGTAGAGGAGAAGGAGAAGACATCAGGATTGGATAGCCAAAATGGAATGTGGGAAGTCAATAAATTAGGAGAACATATACAGGAAACCAAAACTCTTTGTAGGAATATTTTGGGGACTTTAAATCAACTCATGTTACTCTTTGACTCAACACCCTCCAAGGCTGCCTGTCTCCCTCAGGATAAAAGCCCACATCCCTTCAGTGGCTTCCTATATGATCTCCCCCTTTACTTCTCTATCTTCATCTCCTGTGACTCTTCTTCTTCACTCCTTTCTAGATATAATGAGCTCCTTTCAGGGCCTTCAAACGTTCCAGTCATAGTCAGTCGAACCTCAGAGACTTTGCATAGGCTGTTCCCTCTGCTCATGGCTCACATCCTCCTCTTCAAATCTTTTCTCATATGTCACCTCCCCATTGGGGTCTTCTGTGATTATCTTACTTAAGTTTTTTATCTTTTTCCTGACCATCTTGCTCTATATTTTTTCCAAATAATATTTTCACCTTCTAACAAAATATACCTATATATTTTTGGTTGGTTCCCTGAACAAGGATTGAACCCAGGCTGTGGCAGTAAAAGCACCAAAACCTAGACACTGGACCACCAGGGAACGCCCCCCCACCCTGCGCCTTTATCTGTTTTTTGACTCTCCTCTTTTCCCCAGCTAGACTGTGAGCACCTTGAGGACTGGAATTAAGTAAAAAATTTTTTCATCACATATCTCAATCATCTAAAACAAATGGCAAACCAATATATGAAAAGATGCTCAACTTTACTTGCTATTAGGAAAATGCAAAGTAAAACTATAATGAGATACCACCTCACACCTGATAGAATGGCTGTTATCAACAAGACAAGGAATAACAAGTGCTGGAGAGGGTGTGGAGAGAAAGGGACCCTCATGTACTGTTGGTGGGCATGTAAATTGGTACAGTCACTATGGAAGAAACAACATGGAGGTTCCTCAAAGAGGAATAGAGCTACCATATGACCCAGCAATTCCTCCTCTGTGTATCTGCCCCCCAAATTCTGAAAACATTTATCTATAAATATATATGTACCCTGCTATGTACATTGCAGCATTATTCATGGTGGCCAAGACATGGAAACAACCAAAGTGTTCTTTGATAGATGATTGGGTAAATTAGATGTGGTACATATATATATGCAATTGAATATTACTCAGCCATAAGAAAAAATGAAATACTGCCATTTGCAAGAACATGAATGGATCTTGAGATCATCATGCTAAGTGAAATAAGTCAGACAGAAATAGTTAAGAACCATACAGTTTCACTCATATGAGGTCGGACAATTAATTTCACAAACTCATCCTAGAAATAAAGCTACATACCTCATTGCCGGATATCACTACGATCACTTTCAAAGTACTCTCTTTGGGAAGCAATGCACTGAAGCCAGCACCTAGCACCTAGTTCACCCTTCAAAAAATTTTGTAACTCCTTTTCTGGAATGGCCATCAGAGCTGTCAAACTTGACAAGTAAGTTCGTGAACTTGCCACCATGCACTTACATTAGCAGCACTGTACGAAGAACTTAGTAAGGTGCTATAGTTATGACCTTAACTATAGTTATGACACCCAAAGTTATGACACCTTTCTGAGCTGTTTGTACAGGGCTGCCAAGGTAAACACATGATGGCAAGTTAGCAAACTTAATTGTCAGATTTGGGGTACAACGACAGCTCTGATGGTCCTTCCAGAAAAACAGTTCCAAAATTGCTTTGAAGCATGGACTAGGTGCTGGCATTGATGGATATCTTCCCAAGGAAAATACTTCAAAGGTGACCATTGTGATATTCAGCAATGAGGTATGTAGTGCTTTTTCTAGGATGAGTGTGCACTATTAATTGTCCAACCTTGAATGCATGATATAAAACTGAAAGCAACAAATGAACAAGATAAACAAACAAAAACTCGTAGATATAGACAGCAGTTTAGTGGTTACCAGAGGTATGGAGGGAAAATAGAAGAGGGAAAAGGGGGTCAAATACATGGTGATGGAAGGACAATTGACTTTGGGTGTTGAACATACAATGCAATCAATATATAGATGATGTATTATAGAATTGTACACTTGAAACCTGTATAATTTTATTAACCATATCACCCCAATAAATTTAAAAAATACCTTAAAATGATACAAAAGAATAAAAAATAAAACAATACTTGACAATGTATTCGGTGCCTGGTGAATATTTATGAAATGAAGGCTTGAATGAATGATGATTTGTGACTTGTTCTGCTAACACCAACACCTGGCACAAAATAGTTGTTGAGTAGCTGAGTGAGAGAATCAATGAACATTTAAGGGCACAACTAGAAAAATCTTACAGGTGTTGAGGTAAAATTTCACTTTAACCTTGACTTTGGTCACAAACACCAAAATATAAATCGAAACTGTTCAAAAGCCAACTAATTATTTCTTCCAGCTACTGGAATTTATAGTTCAATCTTTAGCTGGAAAATATGCCATCATAAATCTCTGGAATCCAATATTTCCCTCTCCTAGACGAGAAGATAATTTTATTTAAATTTGTGAGATGACTACAGTTTCTGGGAGACAATTTGTGGTATGGCCTAGGGTGATCCAGCCTGGAGAGAAGGGAATATAACCTAGTTTCTCTTCTTTCCATCTCAGTGATATCAAATTATTAGCCACTCAGTCTGTGTTTTCACAAAATTTTAAGTAATTAAACATAGTATATAAATACTGATCATGAACATAAAAATATTCATCTTCCAAATGAAACAGATTATTTTAAAAAAGGAAAATTAACATATAAAATGCTCTATGCATATCAGTGAGCTAGAATTAGAAGTATGTTATAAAATATTTTTTGAATATTTGAAAATATAATAGCTTAAATTTAATGTGAAAATAAATGGTTTTTGGCTAAAGCGTTTCAAAACAACCTTGGTATTTTGACCTTTTCCGAAACAAATGAATCATGTGCAATCTAACCAAATGACTTTTTTTTCCAGAAATGGCTCAAACTCTAGCCATGTTTCCACTACTACCTTGTGGCAAAAGGGGATATTGACAAGTAATGACAGTTACTTTTGACTTCCTGTTTTTGCCACAAAATCCATCTTTCTGTACTGATCAGCATTTTATTTCCACTTGGAAATGAGACCAAATGTGGCTAATTGGCTTTGGAGACAGAAGATTGGATCAGCCCAGGTCTTCCCAGATCTTCCCAGGTCCTGTTACTTGCATGTAAGGGTACATTCATATAGATGAGTTGTGACAAGCTACAGTGATCCAAGTTTTGACATTTTATTTTTATTTTTTCTATCACCAGCTTGCAATGGCACCTCACACTCTCAATAGCCTTGAAAGAGTTCACAGTAGGTAGTACTTTCAGCATGACCATATGCAGATGTCAATAGGAAGCCAGTTTTCATGCTGCCTTTCTCCTGGAGAGGATGTTACTTAACAGTGATGCCTATTTTACTTTCAAAACAAAGAACTAGACTATAAAATGCAGCAATGCTTCTTTACTTTTCTTTTAAAGGACTATATCTTTTCATAACTTTTAATCACAGGAGAAATTCTTACAGCATATTAATGGAAGGGTGCGGAAGACAAAAACAAGAGATTTCAGTTGTACCAAAATACATAAAATTAGAAAATTTTGGTAGTTAGATAACTTAGGTTTGTATGTCCATTAAAATCTGGAAAATGTCATCCTGAGTTGTTTTTGTTTTTGTTGTTGTCATCATGCCCAGTTCTGTTAGGTTCTCTTTGATGAAAGAAGATCGCAATTATTTTCAGCGAATTCTGTAGACCACGGAAGCCATTCTATGGGATACCCCAAAGAAGAGAGAGCTCACCCTGACTCAGAGGGGACTGAAGGCCGCATCCAAACACAAATAGTGAGGGGGCTGAGAGGTAGGAGTGATGAAGGACTCAACTATTTTGCCACTAACCAATGGTGGAGGCCATAAATACAAAAGATATTTCAAGGCAGTAAAAACCTGTTAAAGTATGACATGGGAGCAATATTTCCTACCCAATGGAAGAAGGCAATTTAGACAAGAGCTGACAGAACAATTTAAAAAAATTTTTTTAAAGTGTGTTTCTAGTTGCCTTGTTTAAAACCATTTCAATGCAATTTAGTATTTCTTCTTCAATCTGTATTTTCTATAACATTTTGAGCATATCAATCACTGTTTTGACCACCATGGTTTTTTGAGATATACAACCACTGAGTTTAGAGAGAGATTTCTGTGAAATTTATAGGAAAAAAGCTTGCAGAATATAATAGCATTTATCTATGGGTAGAGAGATCATAAGTGAGTTTTATTTTATGTTCCTTCCTATATATTTCACATTTTCTAAAATGTGCACTTATTTTCATAATCAGAAAAAAAAACCTGTTTAAAAATAACTGGAATGTTCTGGGACACAAAGAGAAAGGATCACTTGGTTTGTTAATACAATTTTAATACTGCTTAGTACTTAAACTCAGTTACGTATCCATATGTAGAAAGTCTTTGCCCGTAGCGTTTTAGGAATTATATTGATTGGCCAGAAGTATATTCCTGAGCTAGAAATGGCCAAGAATAATTTCACCTGGTAGATGGGAAAAGGCAAATGAACGAAACTACTGAACTGGTTTGAATTACCTCACCCATGCTGATTTGTTAGAGAAAGGGAAAGGGGAATGGGATGGGAGGGCATGGATCTGCCTTGGCCAAGTGACTAGTCATTAACCCTTTGTACAGAAGCTTCCCAGATCTTCTATCTAATGTGTTTTTCCTCCATTCATTCCCACCTCAGCAAATGGCATCCAGTCACTGAAATTCTGCAGCTAGAAATCTGGGAATCATTCCTCATACCTTCTTCTTCCTCATCCCTTACATCAAAGGCATCACCAACCATCAACTAATGAATAGATTTTCAAAAGTGATACACAATAAACTCTCATTTAACCAGCACCCATGGGGATTGGTAGATGCTGGACAAATGTAAGTAGATTCTCCATTAACCAGAACTCAAGCAACTGGAACTCTAAAGCAACTGGCAAAACCATTTTTCCTGTTGCCTGAAAGTATCAGTTGCTTAATTTCCAGTTAACAGAGAGTCTACTGTACCTATGCAACTGAATATTATTTAGCCATAAGAAAGAATGAAGTACTGATAAATGCTACAGCACGGTGGAACCTTGCAAGCATTATACAAAGTGAGAAAAGCTGGACACAAATGGCCATATAGTATATGATTCCCTTTGGAGGAAATATCTAGAATAGACAAAAGTCACACAGACAGAAAGGAAATGAGTGGTTGCTATGATCTGAGAGGAGGAAGAAATGGAAAGTGTGTTTGCTAGGCCTGCCTTGAGAAAGTACCACACACTAGGTGGCTTAAAGGAAAGGAGTTTGTGCTCTCGGTTCTGGAAGCTAGAAATCTGAGATCAGGTGTTGGTCATGCTGATTTTTTCTGATTCCTGTCATCTTGGCTTGTATGTGAATGTTTTCTCCCTCTGTCTTCATATGGTCTCCCCTCTGTGTATGTTTATGTTCTAATCTACTCTCTTTATAAGGAAACCAAAAGTCATATTGGATTGCAGCCTACCTTATGACCTTATTTTACTTTAATGTCCTGTTTATAAAGGCCCTATTTCCAAATACAGTTCTGTGGGGGTTTTTTGTTTGCTTGTTTGTTTGTTTTTGAGGTACCAGGGGTTAGGATTTCAACATATGAATTGGGGGGGGGGTACAAAATTCAGCCCATAACAGGGAGTCACTGCTTACTGGGTATGAGTCTTTCTTTTAAGGTGATGAAAATATTATGGAACTAGAAGTGGTGATGTTTGCAAACATTGTGAATGCACCAAATGCCACTAAATTGTACAGTTAAAATGGTTTAAAAAGAGGTAAATTTTATATTACATGTATCTTACCCCAATAAAAATTTATCACTTAGCCATCTTGATTTTATCCTATAAAAGTCCTCAAATATGTATACATTTGCCATCTCTACTCTTCCACTTTAGCCCATGGCCACCAATTTTTCTTGTATGATATACATCGACAATTTCTAACTACTTTTCTTATTTCCACTGCTGCTCTGTTCCACTTTCTTCTCTGCACTGAAGCCAGATGCATCTTTTGGAAATGTGGATTTGATTGTGTCACTCCCCAGTTTAAAACCTTTCAGTGATTTCTCATCTTATTTAGAATCAGATCCAAAATTTCTGGTAATAGCTACAAGCTCATGATTCAGGTCATGGTCCATATCCTAGCTTTGTTTCTCTCTCACTTTAATTTGGGGTAATCTCAACTTGCTATCCTTTAACTTTTGAGCAAGCTAAGCTAGGGTCATTCTCCTCCCCACGCTTTTGCATATTCTATTCCTGTCAACCCCACGGCCCGGCCTTCATTCTTTGCCTGCCTATCATCTGTCATCACTCTTGACTTTAAATGTCACTTCCTCAGAGAGATTTTCTGATTTTTCCTTCTACATTGTTCTCTTTCATAGCACACTTTTCTTTCTTCAAAGTACATAGAACATTTTAAAAAGCCCTGTTTTGGTCAGTTTAATGTCTGTTTCCTCCACCAGACAGTTCCTACCCTTATGAGGGTAGGAGCCATGTTTATTTGGTTAATTGTTATATCCCAGCACATAGCACAGCATGCAGTACATAGTACACACAGAATATTTTTTATTCCAAAATATTATTAGAATAAATAAATGAAAAAATAGTAGAGCTATACTGAAAGATTTCAAAAGTCTTATCCACCTAGGGGTGATGTGGTTTATAATGAAATTTACCTAATTGTCCTAAATTTCAATGATTGCTCTAAAAATCATAACTGGCAGAATCGCATGTAATAGTCTCATAATGCTCTAGTGTGGCTCTCAAACACTTCCAGTAAAGCACATACTTAAGGACTAACTCCAGCTGAAGCAAGAGCAGGACTCAATAAAGAGGTAAGTGGACATTAATAAAATACAGTATATATTAATATTAGATTTAATCAATAAAATAAGAAGTTAGCCTTTTGTTTTCTTTGCTAAGTATACTAGAGAAAAAAACAAGAGAAAATAAAATAATGTGAAACAAGTTAAAAGAGAGCTGTGGGTATGGAATCTCAAGAAAACTTGACATAATACTACGAATAACTTTTTGCTCAAAAAATAATAAAAAGAAAGGAGACTACCTATTCCTTAAGGAAGTGTAAATTAACTTAAATGATGCAAGAAGAGGTAAAAATCGAATACATCAATAACTATATTAAAAATCTATTACTCTAAGAGACACTAGCTCTAAATGAATTCATATTCAACTTTTAAAGAAAATATAATTACTCTGTTAAATAAACTTTCCAAAAACAAAAAATGGGAAAAACTATAGATTAATCTCATTTACAAACATAAGGACAAATATCTTAAGTTAAACATTCACAAAATAAAACCAGAAATTCTTTTAAAGATTAATATAAATGACAAAACAGGATTTATTCTAGAAGTGTAATAATGGTTTAACATTGGGAAATCTATATAATTGAACTAGATTAAAAGATTTGGAGAACATTATACAATTATTACAAAAGGGCATTTCTCATGAATCAGTATTATTATTAATAAAGTCAAACTAGGAATAAACATGGTTTCTCCTTAATTTAATTTAAAAATGCCAGAAAAACTTAGTAAACGTCATAATGGTGAAATATTAAAAACATTCCCACCAAAGTCTTGACCAAAATAAGAATGCCTAATACTATCATGGCTACCAGAACTGGGAGGTCTGACAAGTGCAACAAAGCAAGAAAAGGAAAGCTAGAAATATTAGAATCAGGGACCCAAATTTTTATTATTTGCATATGATAGAATTGTCCGAGGGAAGGAATGAAACAGTAATTTTACTAAAACAGATTGGTACAATGTCAACTCACAAAAATCAATCACTTTTTTATATACAAGTAAAAAGCTAATTAGAAAATGAAAGAGAAAAAAAGAGAAGAAAATGAAAGAGAAAAGTATCCAATTCGACAGCAATCAAAATTATTAAAATACTCATAAATAAACTTAGCAGAATGCACATGACCTTTATAGGGAAAATTATATGATTTTACTAAAATATATATAATAAATCCAAAATAAATAAGCTTCAAGATAAGAAAACTCAATAGTGTAAAGATGTTAATTATACCCAAATAAATATGTAAGTTAAATACAAGATGAATTAATATCTCAACATAGTTTTTAAAAAGAAAGTTATAAGTTTTTAAAAAAATTTATCTGAAAGATTAACATGGAAGAATAAGAAGAAAAAACTGAGAAAGATAAACAATAGGAGTGTAAGTTGGGAGTACGGTCATTCCTTCATTTTCTTTTTTTTACTTGGAGAAGAGAGAATTTTTACTATTCCTTGGAGGAAAGTTTTGTTAGAATAGATACTCCAAGAAACCTGGGTTTGGATTACTGGCCTTTTCTTCTTCCTTAGGCTCACTGAGTAATGACTTTGCAAATCTCACCCTCCCCATGGTTAAATCCTAAGATCCAGATCTGTGGGGAAGAAACAGAGAGTTTACTTTGACTCCAGGTCAAACTACATCCTCTTCCACAATGTATTGGAAGTTCTATGATTTCAGATTACTGAACACTATCCAGCCAGTGTAAATCTTAGGCTGCACATTTTCATTCTTATTGAATTCTAATCATCTGTTGTCAATTTTGGGGGAATCCAGAGAAAAGGATGGCGAGTAACCAGCAACCCCAAATCCCCAGTAAGGAAGTTACCTTGTGAAACCTTAAAATGAACCAAAAAGCAAAAAGACAGCTGTTAATTTAAGATATAATTAGAATTTAAAATAATGAGAAAAAGGTATTGAGGTAATTAGCTATTGTTTTTAAATACTGTATCTATACCTCATAGCAAACAAAAACAATTGTTGGATTATTAAATAATCAAATACAAATATAAAAACCTACAGACTTATTAAAGGAAAGTACAGGAGGTTATTTTGACAATCATAGAGTTGAGGAGATCTATGAAAGACATTAAACCTCAAACCCATGAAAAACATTAACAAATTTTCTAAACAAAAATCAACAATTTTTGCACAATGAGAGCTTCGACAACAAAGTTAGGAGACAAGTAACAGACTGGATGAAAATATTTACAACAGATACTACAAAGGAGAACCATTGAGCCATTCCTACAATTCAATAAGGAAAATCAAAACACCTAATAAGAATTATGAATGATAATTATAAATTGGCAATTCTTACAAAAAATACAAATGGCCAGCATACGTCTGAATATATGCTTAAACTCACCAGTATTCAGGAAAATTCATATCAAAGCAACAATTTCCCCCCAGCTGATTAGCAAAACTTAAAAACATCAACAATGGCCAATACTAATGCAAATTGGTACTCTTGTGAGCTGTTGGTTAATATTTAACCTTATTCAACATTTCTGAGATTAGTTTGACAATATTTTTCAAAATTAAGATTTACATCTTTTCTGACCACAATTCTATCTTAAAACCCCATGTTGGAGGTCCTTAACTTCTCCTACAATGGTACTCTGGTTAGATCTTCACCCACTGATGTGTGAAACACAACTCATATATTCAGTTTCAACCAAGAACATTCCCAAGGCTACAGTGCAGTTTCTCTTGACATGTTCAGCCAGTTTCTCAACCATCCTCCCAGGTACCTGGGTTAGGAGGGGCTTTCAGTCTCAGCTCCACTCTGTGACAGAATTGGTACCCTCTCCTGTCTGGGCAAAAGGTGAAGACCTCAGCCACCTGCTGCATTTCAGAAAATAAAAGAAATAAATGAAGCAGAGAGAGTAGTAGCATATATGTGGTAAGCTTTGGAAAGCAAACTGAAGAGCTTGTGTTCTAGCCAATATAATCCATATTTATATGTGAAATATCCAAACTTTTTAAATTGTTTACTAAGGTTAGTTAGTTCACTACTTTCAAACAAAGAAAATATAATTAATAGAGGGCAAAGGAAACATAATTTGGCTCAAGAGCAATTTCTTGATAAGCCTCTAATCTAGCTTCTCATTTCGCTTCCTCCTATCCAGTCCATTATTACTTTCATTCTTGGTTAGTTTCCCCTGGCAGCATCTGGTGTCCTCGCCACAAACCTTAGGTAGGACCATCACAATCTATTGGAGGCTCAGAAGTGTTGCTCCTCCAAAAGTTAAGGGTCTTATTATGGTGGCCTTTCCCAAAGTCTCCTTGGCTCCCCTGCAAGTCTCCTTGTCCCAGTGACAAGATCTTCACACCATGAGGATGGGGTAGTGATGAACAGTGCTTGATTACACAATAGTACCTGTTCATCGTTTCATTATCAAGTCACTCAAGTGACTCTTCCCAGAATAACAGAAATTTGCTACAGCTACAAACTCTGTTCTTCCGGAAAGAGATGCATCTGGTAAACCATGCATTGAAAAACAATGTTTTTTCTACTAATCTCTCAACCACATAATGACTAGCAAGAAAGCCATACATTTAAAGCAATGTGGACAGACAGCAAATACAATATGTATTCTGCCTTCTTACAGAGAAAGAGTTAAGGGATATAACCTCCAACTTAAAGATTAAGGTTACTCTATGCAGTTGTGACAGTAGGCACTGTTTTCATAGAGTAAAGAACCACATTATTTCAGCTCCACAGAATTCTGGTGCTGTCAAGTATGGTTAGACAGATGATCCTATTTAAAATTATATTTTACAAAGCAAAACAGATATAACTCAGTAACTGTGCATCTAATTGACTTAATTGCCTCATTTATCACATGACTTAAGTGAGCTGATGTTTTCTACTCTGCTTCACCCATGTAATTCTTGTAATGTAAGAGCTGAGACGTGGTGCCAGGCATGAGCGAGAAATTCTCTCTCCTGAGAAAAGATATCATTGGAGTGATGTTGGCTTTGGGTTCCAGTTTATTGAAAAATCAATGTCCATTTGTGCAACCAACACATATGGCTCTCTTCCAGGCTGATGATGGCTTTGCAAGGCCTGGCTATCACCTAATGAAGTCAGATCAGCTTACCCAGCACCCGAGCTACAGTTGGCAAAGTGACTTTGTCATTAAAACCCAGTTTATCATTCCTGTTGGTGTTTTTCTTCCCATTTCACTCCCTCCTATCCATTTCTTCTGAAGCCACAGTATTGTTTTTCTCTCTGTAGATAACAGAACAATGGCTCCAGATTTTAACATTTTAAAGGGACCCAGTGTGTATTTGGTGCTCGAAGGATAAACAACTTCTTCATGTGACTTTGTCTCTCGTTAGAGGCAGAAAAAAACATATATATGTATATAGTCCTACTCAGTCTTGACTCAAAATAGACATTTTTATAAGTCAAAGCCAAGTTTTTAACAGACTCAACTGAAATTTGTCAGCTTAGCTGTCTTGAGTAAATCAATAAGGCTAAGTTTGCCTAATGTGTTGATATGTTCCAATAAACAAAAGTCCAGCTGACATCTTACATGAATCTTTTTAAAAAATTACTAGTAAAGTAATATGATTTCTTCATTATTAAATGGAGTGGCAAAGAGGCAACAAAATGGTGGCATGAGAGGAATCCCTGAAAAACTCCTCTGGAGATCACAAGAAATAAAACATCTATAAGTCAACCAAGAATTCCTTATGCAACTCACAGACACAGCTAAGAGACCCATTCGTCCCATCAAGTACCTGCGGATGGGCAGAAAGGGCTAAACAGGAAAATAAAAGAAGGAAGTTCAGAGATGTGGGCCATGTGGGTCCTGGCTTAGAACTATTACTGCTGGGGGAGGGAGAAGGAAAAAGGCAGCAGGTGAGTGTTCTAGACCTCACCCTGAGGGACAGAGAAAAGGAGGCCCAGAGGCTGGGGCTGTGTGACACCCCAACAAGACCTCACTTTGGCCCCCCAGGAGGGAGTGCGGTGGCCCAACTTCACTCCAGTTCTGAGAAGATGGCAATCGACAGGGCAGTAAGAAGCCTCAGGGCGTCCTCACTCCAGCCCAGGAAGGAGAAGGAGAGAGGGGGCTGCAGGTGTACTTCTCTGCCCACAATTAGAAGCCCTGTCTGTGGGAACAGCATTCAAGACAGCTAATCCCAAAACACCAGGCAGAGACCTTGGGGCAAACTGAATATAGAAAAGTGAAAACTGGTACTGTCTGCATGCTGTTCCCAGCACCATGCAAGGAACAAAGACACTAGTCACTCTCCCCCACCGCCCTGCCAGACCTCTGCCCCACCCACCCTCTCACACCATTGGCAGTGAGCTTCTGAAGAAACTACAGCAGTGAGTGTTAAGGAGCAGAGCATCTATAAACAGAGAGGCTGCCAAAATGAGGAAACATAGAAATACAGCTCAAAATAAATTCAAACAGCAGAAAATCATAGTGAACAGGATGGAATCAAACAACTTATCAGAGACAGAGCTCAATATCATGGTTATAATGATGCTTAAGCAACTAGGTGAAAATTTTAACAAAGAGAGAGCAAGCATAAAAAAGGACACAGAGACATGGAATAGAAAGGATCTCCAGACTAGATGAAGCAGAGGTGCAAATCAGTAATTTGCAAGATAAGAAAACAGAAAACACCCAATCAGAACAAGAAAACGAATCCCCCAAAATGAAGATAAGACTCCTCTGGGACAACATCAAGCACAACATTCATATCATAGGGATACCAGAAGGAGCAGGGAGACAGCAAGGGATCGAGAACTTATTTGAAGAAATAATGACTGAAAACTTTTCTAACCTGCTGAAGGAAATAGACACACAAGCTCAGGTAACACAGAAAGTCCCACATAAGATGAACCCAAATGGAAACACACTGAGATACATCATAAATAAAATGGCAAAAGTTAAAGAGAAACTCTAAAAGCATCAAGAGAAATGCAGGTACTAACTTATAATACATAAGGGGTCGCCCACTCGATTCTCAGATTATTTCTCACCAGAAACTTTGCAGACCAGAAGGGACTGGCAGAAAATATTCAACATGATGAAAACCAAGGATTTGCAACTGAGAATAATCTATCGAGCAAGGCTAGAATTCAAAATTGAAGGACAGATAAAGAGCTTCTCAGATAAGAAAAAGCTAAAGAAATACATCACCACCAAACCAGTACTACAAAGAATGTTAGAGGGACTTCGTTAAGAGAGGAAAAAGCAAAAATTATAAAGGCTTGCATGGCAAGGCTACATGTCTATCATCAGTTGCTTTCAAGTTATTATACGTGGATTGAAGGTTTAAATGAAAAAAACACGGAGGGCATTGCACTGAGTGGAGTAATAAATAGAGGAAGACAGATGCAAATTCACTTCACTTGTAGGTGAAATCCAAAGAAGAAAACAAAGCAGCAGAACAGAAGAGATTCACAGATACAGAGAGAGCATTCGATATGTTGCCAGATGGGAGGAAGATGGGGGAGTGGGTGAAGTAAGGTGAGAGGATTGGGAAGTTCAGTTTGGTGGTTACAAAGGAATAGTGACAGAGATGCAGAATATAGCACAGGAATATGGTCAATAATGTTTCAATGACTGTGTGTGATGTCACAAGGGTACTGGATTTGTGGGGGTGACGGGAGGAGGGTTGGAGGAGAGGGTGAAAAGGGGGAAGCAATCAAGAAGTACAAATTCACAGTCACTTAATAGTCACAGGGATGTAAAGTGCAGCATAGGGCATACAGTCAACAACATTGTAACAACTATGTACGGTGTCAGATGGGAACCAGATGTATCAGAATGAGGACTTTGTAAGTTATATAAATGTCTCATCACTCTGCTATACACCTGAAACCAATATACTATTGTATGTCAAATGCAATTTAAGATTTTTAAAAATAAGATAGGAACTTAAAAAATAAATGAAATGGCAATATAAACTGCAATGCTGTTTTTGTCTGTTTGTTTGTTTTTCAAGAGGAAAATGTTTTGTTTTGTTTTGTTTTCCCCATGGAGAATACCCAGAGTGATAGTCACAGGCATCAGAAACTCGGGCAATGCAGTGGGCGTCCCTACCTCCCTGAAACTTGCCAAGAGTAACAACTGTGGTACGAAGTGCCGGCTCAGCCACTAAGCAGGGTCGCTAAGTTCTTACTCGACTCCATCATGTGAAGACCTCCTTCTCTATTATTAAGGAATGTTTTGGTTGCAGGTAATGAAAACTCATTGGTTAATGTTCAGAGAAAAAAGAAAAAGAAGAATGGTCAAGGACAGCAGGAGGTCCCAGAATCAATATGAGGGTAGAGAACCAGGCATAAAGACTGGGCATGAACCAAGGCACTTCTATGCCTGCAGGAAGGACGCCAAGGTCTGTCAGCCCAAACAGCCTGGTCTAGAGCCACTGTTGCTGCTGCTGTGAAAGAACCTACATGTCCCTTATGTCATTGTGTTCCTGGCTGAAGAGTCACAGTCCCACGTTGGAGCCTGTGGTTGATTGGGCCTGAGATATGTGCTCCTGCTCTGGCTGACGATGCTCCAAAGAAAAGGGACATGCTGTCTTTGCTTGCTCCCTACATGGAAAGGGGAGGGAAGTGCCCTATGCAGCAAATGTCCCCTACATCAGAGATGGAGCACCTGAACTGGGGGGTCATGAATGAGAAAGGGCCAGAGAGGCTGCAGTTTGTTAAGTGTCAATCGTGTGCCTGGAGCACTGAAAACTTACCGTCAGAACAAGATATTAGAACAGCAGAGTATATAGTCATGTGTGCCCATCATTGCTACAGAGTTAGAGTCCAAAGTGAACATCTAAATTGGAAATGTCTTTGGCAGGTCTGAACTGGTGAGTGTCATAAGCCGGACGTGGTCATGGACAGTTTGAAGAATTCAAGCTCACTGCAGTCTTTTACCAGTGAAGAAATGCAGTCTAGTGAGAGCGATTCAGTAAAGA
>PVJL010013642.1:0-31290 GCA_004026885.1 Lyroderma lyra
AAAAAAAAACAAAACATTTAAATTAGATTATTCCAGAAAACCTGAGGGAAATGTTTTAATCAGTTGCATGACAGTTGACATGTTTCTAGGAGTTAGAGAGAAAAGAGGAAAGAAAGTATATCTGTTTACTGAGCTTTACTTTGCCCTTTCTCTGATAATATCAACACCACAAGTTTGCCTCTAAAAGCTACAGTTTCATGGGCATATAATCCTGAAGCTACTATAATGCTGGAAAAATTCCTGTTATTCATGGTCCTCATCTCAAGTGAATACTATCTCAATATCTGTATACCAAGGCATTGCTAAAATAATTCAAAAAATGACTGCAGTCTATAAATAAACTCTTCAAAACACTGAATTATTGGCTATTGTAAATTATGAGTTTTGTTCAATAGTATAAAAATATCTGCAGATGAACCTGAAAAAGATAACAATATTTTGTAACCCATTCTGATATAATCTCTTGGGACACTAAGAACATCCAGCTATACACTATGGAAAAGATTCTCTTATACTCACGTCTCCGGAAGCAGACATACAATATGTGAACTTGGTTTTGCTGACAGTGCTTTGACAGCTGGTGAAGTAGCTTTTGAATCTCTGGGATATATGATTCTCTTTTGTAAAAAGTTACCATTTCAATAGAGGTCAGTGTATCAATATTGTTAATGGCCTAATGATATACTTCACCTCAAGGATAAAAATATTTATGGACTTTTATTTGTTTATAGATTTTTGTGTATCTCCAGAGGCAAAATAACTCTTTGTAGATACTGAAATTGAGGTAAAGAATGCTGGAAGTACCCAGGACCACCTCACAAGGCTGCCTCAGAATTAAGATTAGAATATAGAACCCCTGGGTTCTTGCTTTTGTTAAGAAATATTGATAAAGAGAAATGTAGGTGGAGATAATTTGCAAGAAAGAAGATTGTATGCTGATTCTTAGGGAGACCTGCCAAATTAGATATTGTTATCAATCTCTTGGACATTTTAATGTTAGGCATTGCTAGTGTGATCCCATGAAACACTGACTATGATAGATAACATTTCTGAATACATATATCATGCCAAAGTCTCTGCTAAGTGTAACATTATCTCTAACCTTTATCACAACCTTGCAAAACAATATCCTTATTTAACAGGAAAGTGAGGCTCAGTGAGATATAAATACTTGCTCAAATTTTCTGAATAGTGAGTGCACAAGCCAGGATTTAAAGTAAAGTCTATGTGATTCCAAAGGTACCATACACCATGATTCTGTTTGAATAATCATATGCATCAAATAAATATATCATGTAATAGGAGTGAGTATACTAGTAACTTGGAAAGGGATGACATTTGAAAGGTGTCTTAATTTCCTTTGGCAATTGTAACAAATTACTACAAACTTGGTTATTTAAAGCAGCATAAATATTATTTTCTCACAATTTTTGAGTCCAGATATTTGAAATTAAAGTGTGTGCAGATTTGCACTTTCTCTGTAAGCTCTAGGAGAGAGTCCTTTTTTTTTCCTTTTCCACTTTCTTCTGTCTTCTGGTTGTATCACTCTGACCTCTGCCTCTGTGGTCCCATTGCCTCCTCCTCTTCTGTCAAATCTTCCTTAGTCTCAGTCTTATAAGGACACTTGTCATTGGATTTTACAATCACCCAGGTAAGCCAGAGTGATCTCATCTCAAGATCCTTAACTCAATTATGTATGCAAATAATTTTCCCAAATAATGTATTGTAACATTCAGTTTCTGGGGTTAGTATGTAGGCATGTATTTAAGGGATAGGGGCTACCACTCAGCCTAGTACAATAAGGAATGGATTTCTATGTCAGACTGATTTGGATTAGGTTCTTTGCCATCTTTCTCTCAATTTTGGTTTCTGGGAGAAGATGGAATTGTTGGAACTCTCTCAAAGGCCTGAGGAGATGAATATATCTGATGATAAGTTGAACAGACAAGGGGTACATTGAAGCAGTGCATCAGAGTTACTCCTACGGGCTCAAACCAGCTAACATGAAATCCTTGGTAGAAAAGTTGAATGATTCGGTAGGATTAACTTGTTTTAGAGTGAATGTTCACAGTATAGACCCTGTCTTCAGGGGACTTTCATTCTAAGCATCATAACAGTTTATTGACTAAAGCATAGGCCTTATCATAACAGTTCATCAGATGTTGGATTTTTCCCAATTAAAATAAAATTCACAAAAAAATAAATTTTAAGGGACCAAATACCCATGTTAGGGTGGGTTGGGGAACATCAAAAACATAATAAAACCAAATCAGCCTGCTCAGATAAAACTACCACCCATCCTGACTAGCAATAATTAGAATACTACACCACTCACTACTGTGTTTTGGAGTCATTAGGACTAATCTCATCCTGCTCTTTTACCCTTTGTATGTCAGTTGCACAGGTATTCCAGATGTCTTCATCTATATATTTGCCTTATCCATCTTTGTTTTAACCCTATTTTTCAACTCCTGAGAACTGTCCATTTGCCCTCTGGTAATCAGAGTCAATGTGTGGTAGAATCTTATTATTTTCAATACCTTATCTTAATATGTCTTTTACCTTCTTATTATAACTGAAATGTGGTCTACACTAATGATTCTCACTGTAACATTTTTAAATGGTGAATATTTTTTCTTTAACACACTCTATTATACTATTGATCCTGAAGTTAAAATAGGTGTCCTTCTTGATCCATCCTTCTCCTCTTCCTACCTTGGATTCTTATGTCAGTATATTATATATCTTCTGTTATCCCTTATGATAATTAATTTTATGTGTCAACTTGACTGGGCCACAGGGTACTCAGATATTTAGTCAAAAATTATTCTGGCTGTATCTGTGAAGGTATTTTAGATGAGTTTAACATTAAAATTCATAGACCAGGTAGAGCAGATTGCCTCCTAATGTGGGTGGGTATCATTTAATCAGTTAAAGGCCTGAATAGAACAAAAAGGTGCCTTCCCTCAAATAAAATATAATTCCTCCTGCCAACTACCTATGAGCTGGGACATTTTTCCCCCTGCCTTTGGACTTGAACTGAAATGGCTCTTCCTGACTCTTGAGCCTGGAGTTACACCATCAGCTCTCCCACTTCTCAGGCCACCTTGTCCATTCTAACTGGAACTCCTAGGTAGCCAACGTTCTGATAGGTTTTGGGAATTGTCAGCCTCCATAATCATGTGAGCTAATTGCTTATAATAAATGTCTTTAAATTCTATTGGTTCTATTCTCTATAGAACCCTTACTAATGTACCTCTTCTAATATCTTCTGAGTTTTAGTTACTCTTCCTCTGTCATTAAAGATATTTTACCTCGTGACATACTCTCACTTTTGTTAATACCATTCCTGTTATAATTCTTGATAATTGCAATATTCATGTATCTGGTCCTTCTAATACCTTATCCTCTCAATTCCATGACCTATTCTTCAATTTTGTTTTCTTCACCAACTTTGCCACTTGTTCCCATGGCCATACCTTATCTTATCATTATCAGTAACTGCAACCTCTCTCTAACCTCAGTGTCAAGCATTTCACTTGAGCACTCCTTCACTCTCTCTGTTACCCAAATAATAACAATTATTTTACCTCACTGGGACCTTCAATATATTCACAATACTAACCTTTATCTGTCACCTCCCTGCCACACTCACACTCATTTCCCTCCACATTGGGCTTTGAGTTCATGGTTCATTATTGCCTTCAATTCCCTTGACTCTGTTTTGTTATAATATTGATTTGCCAAAATCCCAAGCCTAGTTAAACCAAATGTGGTTAAAGAAACTCATATAAATATGTTAAGTGGTCTCACATTAAATTCAAGATCACTATCCTCAAGTGGGTTCTTAATGCTGACTGGCAATTATATTATATTTTCCAATTTCATTAACACTCTCAATGACTATTTTGTGTCTTCTTCCTTTTCAAAACTCAAATATTTACTTCCATTTTCCTCCCTGTGTGAGAAAATAGCAAAAATCAAAAGAAATTTTCCTCAAACCACTATTACTGCATCTTTTCACCAACCTGCTTCTTTGTTCATATATTCAGCCTTCTTTCCTGTTACTATGTATAAACTGTCTATACTTCCAGCTAAAGCCACTGTATTTAATCCCATCCATGCTCACCAAATTCAGGATATACCTCCTGCAATCCACTTCTTCCTTTCCTGTAGCATTAATCTCTCCTTTCCGATGTTTTTCATAAACCTGCTAATGTTTCGCTCATCCTAATAAAACAAATAAAATAGCTCTCTTGATTTCATTTATTTCTCTGGCTACAGCACCATGTCTCTTTTTCCTTTGTAGCAAGAGCCCTTAAAAGAGTAGTCTACAGTTGCTGTCTTTGATTCTTCTCCAACTTGTTTTTAAAAGGCTTTCCATCTTATCACTCTGTGCACAATTGATTTTATGAAGACTACTGTTGTGGACTGAATTGTGTCCTCCTCAAATCCATATGTTGAACTCCTAACCCCTAATTTCTCAGAATGTGACCTCATTTGGAGATAAGGTCTTTATAGAGGTAATTGAATTAAAATATGGTCACTGGAGTAGGCCCTAATCCAAAAGGATTGATGTCTCTATAGGAAGAGGAGATGAGGGCACACAGAGAGACATCAGAAGCACATATGCAGAGAGGAAAGGGAATATAGGGACACAGTGAGAGTCAGCAAACCAAGGAGAGAGGCCTCAGAAGAAACCAAAGCTTATCAGAACCTTGATCTTGGATGTCTATCTTCTGGGACTGTGAGTAAATAAATCTCTGTTGTTCGACTCAGCCAGTTTGTGGTATTTTGTTATTGGAAGCCTTAGCAAACTAATATAGTTACTAATCAGGTCCATGTTGCTAAACCTAAGGCCAATTTTCAGTCTTCATGTAACTTTACTGAAAAACAGTATTTGATATAGTTAATCACTTCTTCCTACTTGATACAATATCTTCACTCTCTTTCAGAATATTATAATTTTTTCCTCTATGTTCTTTTTTTTTTCCCCCTCTCAGTGTCCTTTGGTGACTTTTTCCTCTATGTCCCCAATTCTAAACTATGGTTTATTCCAAGGATCAGTCCTTAATATAAATATGAAAGCATTCACTATTCATCACTTTCATTCCTACCACTTTGGTCCAAGATATAATTTGTAGCCTGGATTATAGCAATAGCTTCCTAACTTGACACCTCGTTTCCACAATTGACTGTCTACAGTCTTTTCCACATAGCAACTAATGTGATATTTCTAAAGGATTATGCCACTCCTCTCTCCACAGGCTAATAGCCTTATCATAAAGTCTCATAATCTTCCTCCTGCCTACCCCTTTACCTTCTCCTCCAACTCTTCCCTTTACTCTCTGAACTCACCTGCATAGCCTCTTTGCATTTACTTGAGTATGCAAGACATTCTCGCAACAGCTCCCAATTTACATTGTCTTCATTTTACCTGGAAGGGACTTTGCCTGGATATTTGCATGTCTCTCTTCCTAAGCTCTTTCAGGACTCTGCTCAAATGTCACCTTCTCAATGATACCTTCCCTGAACATCTGTTTAAAATTTGAATGCAATTAGCAGCAATCACAACTCATAGTCCTTATTTTCTGCATAGCACTTATCAACATCTGACCTAAAATGTGCTTTACTTATTATACCTACTTACTGCATATGCCTGAATGGAAATTCCATGAGGGCATGGCATTTTTTCTTGTTGTTGTTCACTATTGTATGCCTAGTTTCTAAGATAGAGCCTGGGACATAGTTGGTGTTCCAGGTGTATTTGTTTAATAATTGAGTGACCATATTCTATTAATAGCTAAAAATGCCATAATTTTTCTTTAAATAGCACTGCATGGAAGAGTAAGTTATAGGAAATAAAAAAGAATGCTGAAAATTATTTAGAATTTAAAGGAGAAGATATATGTTTGGAACAATGGGTCAAGTCTTATAATTCCTTATTCCTGACTGTGATGCCTTACATTTTTTTTATATTAAAAAATCCTCTCATTTTAATGGCATCAATTTGGGAGTAAATTTTATAGTTTCTTGAGTTTTCCTTACCAGAAAAGGACACTGAACACTATGTGTGTAAAAAATTGCACTCTCCAATGAGTGAGGAGGTAAGAGGGGGACAAGGTAAAGAATAAGACATTATAATATCACTTGCTGAAATAGGGCATGTTATGAGCTTCTTGATATCAACATGATTTTTCTGCATCCTGTAGAGTTGGAAAACATTTATTTTCAAGTACACATGGTATTGTAATTACCCAGTGTTCAAAATCTATCTATCTCTATCTATCTATCTATATAAAGCCTTCTGAAATACAACTATTAGGAGAAGTCCATGATACCTACTGTGAAATATAAATATGAAAGCTCTTTTCTCAACTTTTAGCAAGACATTAGGTTACCAGTAGAACTGATTTTTTTTTTGTTTTGTTTTTTTCTATGTTCTTCTGGGCTATTTAATTTATACCATTGTCTTATCTATTTTATGTGATTTAGAATATTTTCTTCTATTGTATTAGTGGGCTTCTTTCCTTTTCCAACCTTCATGATAACTTGTCAAATACTTCTTTGTCTTAGTGCCTGATATAATGTCTTGCACATTGTAGACCCTTAATAAATTTTGAATGAATAAAGAGGTATTCATTTTTAAAAAGTCAATCTTTTATGCCTATGTTTCTCAAAAGATAATTTGCAAAGCACCTGCATTAGAATCATTGGGATGCCTTTTTATAAAAATGCAAATTCCTGTAGTCCATCCACAATATATTGAAAAGCATGGATGCAGGGAAATCTGAGAAAAGTTACTGTAAGCCACTACTGTTTGTCACACTATGTATGATAGGTGATATGATAGACAACTAAGATGTTTTCTGTCTTGTGGAAGACCTCACCATCCAAGGAGGAACAGGAAACAGATAACAAATAATTAAACAAATGAATATTTACTGGATGTGGTTAGTCTTATGAAGACATAGATTTGATGCTTGAATAAACAATAATGGGATGACCTAATTTTATGTTGGGTTATCAGAAAAATTCTCTCTGGAAGGTGACATTTAAGTTGAGACATGAAGATATTAATATTTAAACCCATTGTACACTGCTAAGTTTAGAAGTTGGAAAGAGTAGGATGAACATCCAAACAAGGATACTTTGGAGAGGGAAAGGCAGCACAGCAAGTGTGTGAGGAAGCAACTCCATGTTGGCACTCTAACAATCTTGCATGTTTTCCCATAGGTCATATAGTCAAGGCTTGAAAGAATCATGAATAAACATGGGTAAAAATAGTACCTATTTCAGAGGTCAGTGTGGGGATTAAATAAGCAAGTAGTGTAAAATGCTCAATAAATGTTAAATATTGTTTATTTTTTAAACTTAGATTTTTTGGATACTAGTGAATTTGTAAATCTTTTATTTATTATTAAATTTATTGGGGTGACATTGGTTGGGAAAAATTATATAGGTTCCAGGTGTACAATTCTACAATACATTGTCTGTGTGTTGCATTATGTACTCATCACCAAAACTCAGTTCTCTTTCCATCACCATACATTTGATGCCCCCTCTCTGCTCTCCTACTCTCTCCCCACTTACCTTCAGGTAACCACTGAAGTATTGACTGTGTCCATGAGTTTTTGTTTCTTTGTTTCTTTCAGTTTTATATCCCACATATGAGTGAAAATCTATGGTTCTTGTTTTTTTCGGTTTGGCATGATGATCTCAAGGTCCATCATGTTATTGCAAATGACAGTATTTCATCTTTTCTTGTAACTGAGTAATATTCCATTGTGTATATGTACTACAGCTTCTTTATCCAATCATCTATTAAAGGGCACTTTGCTTCCATGACTTGGACACTATGAACAGTGCTGCAATAAATAGTGGTGTGCATAAATCTTTGAGATTAAGTCTTTCAAATTTTGGGGATAGATACCCAGAAGGATTGCTGAGTCTTATGGTAAATCTATTCCCAATTTTCTGAGGATCCTCCACACTGTCCTCCTTAAAGGTTGTACCAATTTGTAATCCCACCAGCAATGTGCAAGAGTTCCTTTTTCTCTGCAGCCTCTCCCGCACTTGTTATTCTTTGGTTGATAATAGCTATTCTAACAAGTATGAGGTGGTATCTCATTGTGGTTTTAATTTGTACTTTCCTAATAGCTAAAGAAGTTGAGCATTTCTTCATAAATCTGTTTTCTATTTGTATGTCTTCCTGGGTGAAAAGTCTGCTCAGGTCCTCTGCCCACTTTTTAATAGGGTTGTTTGTTATTTTGTTGTTGAGTCACAAAAGTTCTTTATATATTTTAGATATTAGCCCCTTATCAGAAGTGTTGTTTGCAAATATTTTCTCCTATTCAGTTGGCTGTCTCTTTGCTTGGTTGATGATTTCTTTTGCTATGCAGAAGCTTTTTAGTTTAATATAGTCCATTCATTTATTTTTGCTTTACTTCCCTTGCCTTTGAGGTGAGGTTTATGAAGTCCTCCCTGAATGTGAGGTCTATAATTTTAGTACCAATGTTTTCTTTTATATGGTTTGTAGTTTTGGATCTTATATGGAGATGTTTATTATATTTTGCGTTAATTTTGGTATATCGTGAGAATTTGCAGTTTAGATTCCTTCTTTTTCTTGGTTTTCCAATTTTCTCAGCAACATTTACTGAAGAGGCTTTCTCTTCTTCATGGTAACTTTTTAAAAAATTATCTGTCTGTATACTTGGGTTTATTTCTTGGCTTTCAATTCTATTCCATTGGTGTTTGTGTCTGCTTTTCGGCTAATACCAAACTGTTTTCATTATTAGTGCTTTGTAATATAAATTCAAATTGGGGACTGTGATGCCTCCCGCCTTATTCGTTTTATGTAGGATTGCTTCGGCTGTTCAAGGTCATTATTCCATATGAATCTCATAATTTTTAAATCAATTTATTGAAAAAAATATCTGTGGGATTCTAGTGGGAATGGCATTAAATCTGTATATTAATTTTGGTAATGTGGACATTTTAAAAATTTTGCATCTTTCAATCAATGAAAATCGAATGTCTTTATTTCTTTGTGTCCTCTTCAATTTACTTTAATAATGTCGTACAGTTTTCAGTGTGTAAGTTTGTCATTTTCTTTGTTAAGTTAATTCTTAGGTATTTTATTCTTTCTGTTGTGATTGCAAAGGGTATTGGTTTTCTCATTTCTTTTTCTGAAGTTTCATTTCAGGCATATAGAAATGCAATTGATTTTTGTACATTGACTTTGTATCCTGCAAATTTACTGTGTTAATTTGTCATGTCTAATAGTTTTCTAGTGGAGTCTTTAGAATTTTCTATATAAACAATCATATCATCTGCAAATAGCGACATTTTGACTTCTTCTCTTCCAATTTGGATATCTTTTATTCATTTCTCTTATCTTATTGCTCTGACTAGAACTTCCAGTACTATATTGAATTGCAGTGGCAATAGGGAGGATGGCATCCTTGTCTTGTACCTGATTTCAGGAGAATAGGCTTCAGTTTTTCTCCATTCAGTGTGATATTACCTGAGGGTTTGTCATATATGGCCTTTACTGTGTTGAGGTACTTTCCTTCTATACTCATTTTATTCAGTGTTTTCATCATAAGTCCATGTTGTATTTTGTCAAATTCATTTTCTGCATTAATTGATATAATCATATGGTTTTATCTTGTGTTTTATTTATGTAGTATATCACATTGATTGATTTTTGTATGATAAACCATGCTTGTGTTCTTGGGATGAATCACACTTGATCCTGGTATATAATCTTTTTGATGCATTGTTGTATTCTATTTGCTAATATTTTATTTAGGATTTTTGCATTTGTATTCATCAGAGATATTGGCCAATAGTTTTCATTTTTTGTGTTGTTTTTACCAGATTTTGGTATCAGGGTAATGTTGACCTCATAGAATGACTTGGGAATTATTACTTCATCTTCAAATTATTGGAAGATTCTGAGCAGTAGAGGCATTAATTCTTCTTTGAATGCTTGATAAAACTCAATGGTGAGACTATCTGGTCTGGGGCTTTTGCTTTTGGGGAGGCTTTGGATGACTGTTTCAATTTCTTTACAATTGATTGGTCTATTTAGATTATCCAGTTATTCTTGGTTCATCAAGGCAGGCTATGTGTTTCTAGAAACTTGTCCATTTCTTCTATGTTGTTAAATTTGGTTCCATAAAGCCTTTCATAATATTTCCTTAGGATTATTTGCATTTCTGTAAATATCAGTCATAAATTTTCTCATTTAATTTATAATTTTGGTTATTTATATCTTTTCGTTTTATCTTTTGGTGAGCCTAGTTAGGGGTTTGTCAATTTTATTGATTTTTTTTTTCAAAGAACCACTGTGGAGAACAGTATGGAGTTTTTTCAAAAAATTAAGAATAGATTGCCATATTATCCAGCAATCCCTTTTCTGGGTATCTATTCAAAATACTTGAAAACCTCGGTCCATACAGATATGTGTACCCCCATGTTCATCACAGCACTATTTATGGTGGCCATAGAAACAACCAAAATGTGTTCTGATAGATGAATGGATAAAGAAGTTGTGGTATATCGACACAATGGAATACTTCTTAGCTATAAAAAAGATGAAATACAACCATTTATGAGGATATGGATGGATCTTGAGATCATCATGCTGAGTGAAATAATTCAGACAGAAAAAACCAAGAACTACATGATTCCACTCATATGTCAAACATAAACTTGAAAGCAACAAAGAAATAAACCTCATGGACACAGTCAATAATTTAGTAGTTACCTGAGGGTAAAGGGTGGGGGAAGAAGGGACAGGGAAACAAATATATGGTGATAGAAAAAAAAAACTGACTCAGGGTGATGAACACATAATACAATACATTAATGTTGTAGTGTAGATTGTACACCTAGAACCTATGTAATTTTTGCAAATTGATGTCACCTCAATAAATTTAACAATAAACAATCTCATATGGCATTTGGCATATTGATGATGAAGAACACCATTTAGGTACCTTAATTAAATCTAAAAATTCTTGACTCAAATTTCTCATTGTTAGATAAAAGTACATAAATGCTACAAGAAAATGGAAAAATATGAACCAGCTTTTTATTGCATTAATTTTTTCTATTGTCTTTCTATTCTCATTTTCATTTAGTTCTACTCTATACTTTATGAATTTTTCCCTTCTGCTGAGTTTGTTTTTTTCTGTTCTTCTTTTAGTTCTTTAAGACAGAATGTTAGGATGTTTAGTTGTGATTTTTTTTTATTTCTTGAGATAGGCCTGTAATGATATAAATTTTTCTCTTATTACTGCTTTCACAGCATCCCAATAATTTTGATAGATAGTATTTTTATTGTCATTATTTTCTGTGTTTTTTTTTTGTTTGTTTGTTTGTTTGTTTGTTTTTTTTTTTTGCTTTTTGGTATGTGGGTAGCTCCCTGACTGGGAATCGAACCCAGGCTGCAGCGCTGACAGCGCCAGCGCCAAGGCCTTAAGCCACTACACCATCAGGGAACTCCCTATTTTCTGTGTATTTTTAACCTTTTTAAATTTCTTCTTTGATCCAGTCACGTTTTAATAACATATTGTTTAATCTCTGTGTATATGAGATTTCTTTCTCTTTTCTTTTTGCAGTTGATCTTCAATTTATAAGCTTTGTTTTCTGAAAATACACTGGGTATGATTTCAATCTTCTTGAATTTGCTGAGGCTAGTTTTGGTCCATCCTTGAGGATGTTCCATGTGCGCTAGAAAAGAGTGTACTCTTGTGTTGTAGAATGAAATGTCCTGTAAATGTTAGCTATGTCCAATTGCTCTAATGTATCATTTAAAGCTCATATTTCCTTATTGGTATTCTGTTTGGATGATCTGTCCATGGTGTTACAGAGGCATTTAGGTTCCCTACTATAATTGTGTTTGTGTCAATTTGTCCTTTCAGTTCATTAAGTGGTTGCTTTGTAAATTTTGGTTCTTCCTGATTGGGGGCATATATATTAATGAGCATCATGTCTTATTGTAGTTATTGTCACTTTTACCACAATAAAATATCCATTTTTGTCTCTTGTTATATTTTTTATTCTGAAGTTTCTTTTGTCTGACATTAGTATGGCAACTCCTGCTTTTCTCTGGATGCTATTTGTTTGGAGTATTGTTTTCTACCCTTTTACTGAGTCTGTGTTTGTCCTTGTGTGTGAGGCATGTATCTTCGGGACAGCATATGGGTGTGTTTTGTTTTTTAATCCAGTCTGCTACTCTGTGCCTTTGTGTTGGTGAGTTCAGTCCACTTACATTTAGGGTGATGATTGACATATGAGAATTTTCTATGGTCATTACTTCCTCCCTTTTTATTTTTTTGTTGTTCCAACTCTTCACCATTTATTTTGATTTTTTCTTTAAGGTTGGATAACCTCCTTCAGTATTTATTAAAATGCCAGCCTTGTGCTAGAGAATTCCCTCAGCTTCTGTATGTCTGAAAAGGTCTTTGTTCCTCCTTCACACCTAAAAATAATTTTGTTGGATAAATTATTCTTGGTTGGTAGTTTCTCTCTTTTAATATTTTGAATATTTAATTCCACTCCCTCCTGGTAGAGTTTCTGCTGAGAAGCTTGATGACAGCCCAGTAGGCTTTCCTTTAAAGATTGTAGTTTTTTTCCCCCTGACTGCCTTGAGAATTCTCTCATTGTCTTTGATTTTTGACATCTTTAATATAATGTGCCTTGGAGAAGATTTGCTAGGCTTTAGGTAGCTAAGGGTCCTGTTTTCTTCTTGAATTTGGGGTTCCTGGTCTTTCCATAGGTTTGGAAAGTTCTAGTCTACTATTTGTTTCAGTAAGCTCTCTGTAGAATTCTGTTCTGCCTTTTCTGGTATTCCTATTATTCTAATGTTGTTCTTTCTTAGGCAGTCAGATAGTTATTGTAGAGTTCTTTTATTTCTTTTGATTCTCAAATCTCTTTTTACTTTTTTCTATGTTGTTTCTGTGTGCCAGTGTTCAATATTCCTAATTCTTTTTTCCATCTGGTCCACCCCATTTCCTGTGGTATTTACTTCATTCTCAGTTTTTTTAGTGTGTTACTTATCTCTAAATTTTCTATTTGATTATTTTTATAGTCTCTATTTATTTGTTAAAATGTTCCTCTTGATCACAGATTGCCCTTCTGAGATCATTTATTTGTGTCTGATGCTCTGCAAACATTTTTTTCAGCTCTCTGAGTGTCTTAAGAACTGTAGTCTTAAATTCTTGTCACTTAGGTCATATATGTATAAATCTATAAGTTCCTTTTCCAAAGATTTTTCATTTTCTTTCTGAGCAGCTTTGAATCCTAAGATACTGATTTTATTTTATGTGTTTCTTTTCCTGGGCATGAGGATTCCTTCCTTGGCTGATACGAAGAGTTCTTTCTTTTATTTCCCAGTTGGTGTAATGTAATATCTTACAATTATTTTCTCTTGGTTATTTGGTCTTCTACTTCTGGGATCTTTCTTGCAATGTGGGCTTCTCTACTTTGACCCAGTCACCTTGGTCTTGATATGCCTCCTTTTAGGGAAATGTGTGTGATGCTGTGCTGGGTCTCTGAGATCAATGTAGGAAAAATCTTCTGGACCTGTGTTTTCCAGTTTTCCTGAGCACTCCCCTGCCATTTTTGTGGGTGTGGGGTTTGTTGGGAGAAATGCAGGTTTGCCTGCTCACCAGGTAATGAGAATTTGGTTTTTCAATTGGTTGTAAAGCAAGCACTAGGTGAAGTTGGAGGGTTGAGCTTTGGGAGAGAATTAGGGGAAGCAGCAAGGCTCTGTGTCTCTTGTTTCTGCCTGGAGGTGAGTGTGGTGCAGGTTACAGCTGCTTTGTGTCTGGGGTTTGCTTCCCTGGGTGATGACTGCTGTAACACAAGCCTGTTTGTCAGGGTTGCCTAGGTGAATCAGGTGTGCACCACCAGCTCTGCCTGTCTGTTTTCTCCTGAACCCATGTTTCACCCAGGACCATGTTTTGTTTTGGTCAGCATTTCCACAGTTGCTGCCTCTCAGTTTCAAACTCATTGAGAGCTGATATGTGATGGAGTCAGCACTGCCATGCTTGCACTTCATTGCAGCTGAGGTCCCATTTTCATCCTGGGCAGTTCAGAGCCTTTGTTTGGCCTGGAAGCTAGCCAGAGCACAATGCTCAGTTTAGATTTTAACTCACTCACAGTCTCACAGGGTTTCAGCTGCCCATATCTCTGCTCTTTTCATTTCTCGGCCTCCAACCCACCTGGGATCTGCTGCTCTTCAGCCGTGTTTCCATGACTTCCCCTTGCTTTTTCTGCCAGCCCTTTGTTGCATTGTGCAGCACCATCTCATCTATGTTCCCTTCCTTTCTCTCCTGTTTGTTCCCCTTTCTCTGACCTTCAGGTGTTTTCTTGCAATGCATGGATCTCTCAGCTGAGTCTGTGACACTCAAGGTTTCCCCTGTGGATCCCAGTTGTTCAATTTTATTTTCCAGGAGAAGTTTTAATGATGCCCTCTCTTACTGCTGACTTAGGTCTCTCTGTGTCATTGCCAAGGTTTCCAGGCAGGGCAGGTTTCGGCGGTGGTACACCCAGATGAAAAAACACATGCGGAGCCAACATAGGGGGACCATAAACATACCAGTAAGCAAGCTACTTTATTGCGCACTTGGGACTATATATAGGTATTAAACAAAAGTGGCATCTTGCTGCATATGCCCAAAAGCAGTTGTTTGGGTTTTCGTGGTTACATAAGGCAGTACTTGTGCAGTAAATGTCAACCCCAGGAATTCCTCAACCTCAGACATGGACTGATTATATCAAGGTCAAGCCTGGGCAGTGGACCTGGCTTTAACCCTTTACAGTGGGCCTGACTGTAATTCTGTATAGAGGACTTGGATTTAACCTTTTGGGAACTGATACTCTGTACAACTTTTCATGAGTTTTTGCATTATTGTTTTTTTTTTGAGAAAATTCCTATTCATGTTTTTTGTCATTGTTGTGTTCATCTTTTTCTTAATGGTTTACAAAATCTTGACCTTACTCTCCATATTTGCAAAATGAAGTGTTTGTATCAGGTGGTCTTTGAAGGATTTTCTAGCTTCTACCTTTCATATTTTAAGTGCCTTGAAGTTCTAACCAATTCCAATTAGAAGGATCTGGACCCCTAAAATTTTTAGAAAGAAGTTTTCCATTGTAGTTTATGATAGAAACAATATGCACTTGTGTTGGGAAAATGGAGTAGTTCAGGCTCTCTCACTAAGTTTCCACCAGAATGACATGCACCTATTATATAACCATGACTTGCACTTTTCCAGGTAGCAGCCATTTTGTTGTTTATATGCCTTATGAACTCTCTCTTGGCTGCTTGCCACTTGTTCCCTTCCTGTGTAAGGGGATGGGACTCTCCTGGAGGGAGCTATGAGTTATTGAGAACTCCCGGATCTTATGTTTATCACTGCTCCACTTCTGGAATAAAGGCTATGTTTCATTTGCCTGTGGCTCCTCAATTTTTCTTTGGTCTACCCATATCCAGTGCAAACCTCCCCAAACTTGATTGTTTGCAATACAACTTGCAAATCTGTTTCTCTTATTGGTCAACATTATAATGTTCTGCAAATTTATCCCTGAGTTGCTCAGGTTTTACTGCTTAGAAGAAAGTGTTTTGTGAATAATATCTTGTATTAGCTTAGTCACTTTTTCAAGGCCATTATTTTCTGCCTATGATGTTACCTTTACATCATATGTTCCAAGACAATGCCTTATCAGATGAATACATATTTATCCAACCCATCTTTTTTAGTTCTTTTATTATTTTACTCTTAATGTATGGTTTTAAACCTTCTTTAAATTTATTATGATATTCAATGTGCATCAGGGACCCTAATTTTTCTTTTTAATTATCTAGCTGATTGTTTCAACACTATTTATTTGAGAAATTCAGCAAACATTACATTGTACACCTGAAACTAATTAATATTACATGTCAATTATACCTCAATTAAAAAAAAATTGTCATCCTGTGAGAAGTTGTCACAGGCTTTTCTCATTTGATTCCCTAGCTTGCCAGAGGCTTCTAGGGGGTGGTTTCTCATTTGCCCCCCTGGTTCTGATGAGGCATGGACCATTTATCTCACTCCCCTCTCCTTAGAGTGCAGCTACAGATTATAAAATTATTTTGCTTCAGTTTGGTTAGGCTCCTCAGCAGCTTAGCAGCCTACAGCTTACATTGTCTTTTGTTTGGCCCCTTTGATTTCATGTTGACATGTAAGTCAAATGCTGTGTGAAGCTTATATCCTGTTGGTGTTGCTTTTGCTGTCTGGGTAAGTAATAAACTGTCCAAATCTATCTGGGCCTATTATTTCCTTACCAGCAGAATCTGTTAGTCTGCTTGACAAAATGCTAAACCACTTGAGATTCAGGAATAATAAAAGTACAACTAAACAAACCAACGTGGTGTCAACATTGTTTCCATGATACAAGAGGAGCGCAGTGGTGGTGTGTGGTATGCAGTCATAAGAGTGGTATTCAGTCAGCATTATCACTAAAACACTTCCTGAATGAAGTCTTTTGATAAACTCTTGGGCTCTTCATTATAGTGGTGGTGGCCCTGGGGTAAGGAAGTTAATCATACATACAGTCTATTTAAACTTCAGCCATAATAATATGCTGACTGTCAGTCCTCAAAGGGTTAAAGTCAAGCCCGCTGTAAAGACTTACAGCCAGGCCCACCGTCCAGGTTTGACTGTGGTATAATCAGTCCATGTCTGGGGTTGAGGAATTCCTGTGGCTGACATTTACTGCACATGTACTGCCTTATATAACCATGAAAACCCAAACAACTCCTACTGGGCAGATGAGGCAAGATGCACTTTTGTTTGTATACGTATATGTAGTCCCAGGTGTGCAATAAAGCTTGATTGCTTGCTGGTGTGTTTATGGTCCCCCTACGTCAGCTCCATGTGTGTTCTTTCAACTGGGTGTACCACCACCAAAACCTGCCCTACCTGGAAACCTTGGCAATGACATTTGGCGTAGTCCACAAGATGAGGTGAGTACTAACCCAGCACCTCTGAGGTCCCCGGGTGGAAGAAATGTGGCCTCCCACCTCCCTATGATACCCAGTGGCCACATATCTGGCCACATGGACAGTTCCAGAAGACTGGGATGAGATTAGGCCAACACTTGGGGATATCAAGAAGGCCCTGAAATCTATGGAGCTGAACGTTCTGATGGCACACAGGGAGGTGGCCGGATGGGTAGCCTGGATGTTTCTGGCGGTGCTGTAGCAAACCAGCCGAGAGATGCAGGAGCAAGCTCAACAGGTACATCAGTTGCAGCACTGGGAGGAAACACTAGAAGAGTATCTGGCGGCTGCTAAACGTATGCTGCAGGGCTCGGAGGAGTCTTCACAGTCCTCCAGGGCAGGTAGCCTGATATCTATATTGCAGGTTCGCTCCTTAGTGCAATGGAAGGTCAAGCTGGAACAGCAATTGGGGCTGGGGGTTCAGCCGCAGGGACCCCCCCCCCGCAGGCAAAGCAGCATACAACAATGACTGTGTACTCGCCTGCTGAATTATGGGACTTGATGAAGCAGGTACGGCAAAGGGCTGGGGTAATGGTACCAGGCTGGCTATTGAGATTATGGGATGAGGGGGTAGAAGGTACAGAGATGTCCTCTGATGAAATGTCCCAACTGGCCTCCATTATGGTACTTCCCTCCTTGAGGCAAAGGCTACAATATATTGCCCATATTAATCATGAGGCAGGGAATCATTCCCTGATCAATTGGATAATGGCAGCAGCCCAAACGGTTTGGGCAGATGCCGGTGAATTGCCTGAAACTGTGAGCAACTGGTCTACGTATTCAGGCCTAATGCAAATTATAACGGAGATGGGCATGCGACAGATGATTTTTCGGATACACTACAATAGCCCTGATGAGGAAGTTTTCATCACTAAGATGAAGGACCTCATCCTAGCATCAGGACCCCCAGGAACTTTTGAGACTATGGCAGCTCTTCTGGCTCCCTCCGTAGATCGGGGGATGCATGAAATAACAGCCACCCTAGCTCAATTGGGGGATGCAGGAGTGAAGCAAAAGAAAAAAGGCGGCCAGGTGAGGCCACTACAGGGCCCCAAGTGGCCCACACCCAAAGGACGCCCAAAGAATAAAGGGGCAAAAAAAGATGGCATTCATCCTGCAGTGAGAGTGAGCTGAAAGCACATGTGGTTTGATCTATTAGCTGTGGGTGTAGACCCAGAGAAAATAGAGCATCAGACTACAGGAGTGCTGCTGGCTCTGGGGAAGCAGCTGAAACCTGAGCAGCAGTTCAATCCCCTGCCCGCTGTTACACTCCCAGCTGGGAATTGAGACTGATTTTCACCCAGACTAGGGATCTGGTCAAGGTACCTGGCTGAGGGGGGACTTGGGGGACCAGCAACCACATGTTGAACTTGCTATTTACTGGCTCCCCCGTAATGTGCAGCGGATACTAGCCCTTGTGGACGCTGGAGTCGATAGCACTTTGCTGTATGGAAATCTGGATCACTTTACTGGTCTTACGGCAACCATGGAGGGATATGGAAGCTGGATGATATGGGTCAAACAAGCAGTTGTGACCCTGAACATAGGGTGATTGCCCCCACAAGGCTATAAAGTCTATGTTTCCCCTATTGCAGAATATATTCTAGGGGCAGATGTGCTGCAAGGATTGGCGATCTTGACAATGATGGGAGAAATTTGCCTGCATATATGAGTGGTAAAGACTATTGTTCAGGGGCATCCCCATCATGACCCCTTGGTATGGCCCCAGGCTACCGTGTAGTGCATACAAAGCAATATCGGCTACCAGGAGGGCACGAAGAGATTTGTTGTACCATTCTCAAGCTTGAAGAAGCCCAGATAATCCACCCAACACATAGCCCTTACAATTCTCCCGTATGGCCAGTGAAAAAGCCTGACAGCTCCTGGGAAATGACTGTGGACTATCGGGAACTGAACAAAGTGACGTTCCCGTTGCATGCAGCAGTGCCCAATGTTATGGATCTTAAGGACAAACTCACACATGAACTGGGACAGTATCACAATGTTGTGGATTTGGCAAATGCCTTTTTCTCCATAGACATAGCACCAGAGAGTCAAGAGCAGTTCACCTTCAGTGGGAAGGATGACAATGGACTTTCCTGGTGCTTCCCCAGGAATATCTACACAGTCCCACCCTGTGCCACGGACTGGTGGCTCAGGACTTGGCCACCTGGTGGAAGCCAGCAGGTGTGCATCTGTTCCATTATATTGATGATCTAATGCTAAACTCTGATTCTCTTGCATACCTCGAGACTGTGGCTATCAGTCTACGAGAAGCCCTTGAAACCTGTGGGTGGGTGGTCAACGAATACAAAGTCCAAGGGGCTGGGTTGTCTGTCAAATTCTTGGGAGTTGTCTGGTCAGGTAAGACTAAGGTTATGCCGCAGGAAGTTATAGATAAGATACAGACATATCCCCGGACGACAACAGTGAAGCAATTGCAGACCTATTTGGGTTTGTTGGGCCATTGGAGCGTGTTTATTCCTCATTTAACCACATTAAGTTGCTCCTTACATCATCTGATATGGCAAGGGGCTATCTGGGATTGAACCCCAGAGACAGAACCGTCATTTTGGGACACCGAGCAGGCAGTGGCTCAAGCCCAAACCCTATGGGTGGTTAACACCACCCGACCATTCCTTTTAACAGTGTCAGTAGATGACAATGGGTTTGGATGGTGCTCGTGGCAGAAATATGGGACTTGTGAAGTGCCCATTGGTTTTGGTCTTAATTGCGAATGGGGTAGAAGCCCACGATTTCCTTATATAGAAAAAGCTAGCTGATATTTATGCTGCCCTTTTGGTCTGTGAGGCCATAACAGGTTCTAATCTTGTAACCATACAATCAAGGTATCTATCCGGTAGAGGACTGTTTGCAGTCTTGGTTACTGACACCATGGACAGGGCAAAGCCCTTACTGGCCACATTGTTGTCACAAGATGGGCACATTGACTGTATTTTACCTGAGGGTAAAGGTCTTCCTTTAATGATGTCACTATCTGCTTTGTCCTACTGCCCAGGTTAACAGTAGGCAATAGTATCCTGTCCTGGGCACATACTTTTGCTCAGGTGCATAATGTTTCCCACTGTTGGATGTGCACAGAAATACCGGTGGAGGCAGCTGAGGGACTTCCATCGTGGATTCACCCAGCTTCCCTTAAAAACTGGACGTGGTCACGTACATGGAACAGCACCACTGAATGGGACCAACGTCGCCGGGCAGTGGAAAATTTGCTCCCCAAAGACCATAATAACCAACCCCCTCTGTTTGGTTATGCAATGACTAATGGGTGGGGTTGGGTGATGGGGGAACATGTAAAACTATGGGAACAAGTCCCATTATGTATAAAACAACATTGCTCAGCTGTAATCGCATTGCTAGTTGGGTGCATCCACACTTGTGTCAAAATGTTACCCATATGCTGACCCCTCACACTTGATGGAACTCCTTAGGATCCACCTGGCAGTGGATACTAATGATCCTAGCAATTATTGCTAGGAGTCTGATAGTATTTTGCTGTGCCCTATATTGCTGCTGTGGGCTATGGACTCAAGGATATGAATTATGGTCAAAGTCCTGTGTGGCAGCAATGTAGGCGTAGAGTGTCTGTCCCCAAAGGGTTAAAGCCAAGCCCGCTGTAAAGAATTATAGCCAGAGCCACTGTTAAGTGTTAAATACAGGCCCACCGCCCAGGCTTCTATGTCTGGGGTTGAGGAATTTCTGGTACTGACATTTACTGTGCATGTACTGCCTTATGTAGCCATGAAAACCCAAACAACTGCTACTGGGCAGATGAGGCAAGATGCCACTTTTGTTTGAACACGTATATATAGTCCCAGGTGTGCAATAAAGTGGCTTGCTTGCTTGCTTGCTGGTGTGTTTATGGTCCCCCTATGTCAGCTCCACACGTGTTTTTTCATCTGGGTGTACCACCACCGAAATCTACCTTGCCTGGAAATCTTGGCAATGACGCTGACTCTAGAACCTTTTGGAAAGTACAGGAAACTAAAAAGACAACACTTATATATATTGTTTGTATATATAATTCCATTATTTTTATTATGTGTAATTTTTACATAATTATAATGATGTATCATGTATAATTTTATATCTGCCTTTTTCAATTTAACACTTGTAAATGCTTTATAATCATTTTAGTGACTGCATATGTTTCCATTAAGTGGTTTTATCCTATTAAATGACTGAAGTTATTTATTTTCTTCTTTCTGTTCTTCAAAGAGTAGCTAATAATTCTGTGATAAACATGTCCAGCTCTTAGGATAGATTCCCAGCAAAGAAAGTCATTTGTTTCAGACACTTGATGCATACTGTCAAATGGCTTCTTGAAGGGTTTATCTGTTTACATTCAGCATCTGTAGTATACACTCTCTAGCTGTGGAAGTGTAAAACAAATCCCTGAACCTTATAATCATTTATATTAACTTTCTGGGATGTTGAGGATCATTATATCTATAATGACCAAGCAAATCAATGAAATGCTAGATGAATGTTTTTTCCATAATCAATAAATGTGTTGCATTTTTAGTGAATAATTTTTTCTGGTTGACATTATATATATATATATGACATTATATATATATATATATGACATATATATATATATATATATATATATATATATATATATATATATATGTTACATTCATAATAAATATCTGTAATGTCAAAGGTATTGTCTGGTGTGGAATTGATGGTCCCAGATATCACCTAGAATTTCCAAAAATGTAGGATGCACATAAAAAGAGTATGCATCCTGTTGTTGACCAAAGAAGCATTTCTACATCTTCACACTGTCTTGATTGTACTACTCAGGAAACACAATAGACCAGTGGTTTTTTTTTTTTTTTTTTTTTTTTTGCTTTATTGGTATGTGGGTAGCTCCCTGACTGGGAATCGAACCCAGGCCGCAGCGCTGACAGCGCCAACGCCGAAGCCTTAAGCCACTACACCATCAGGGAACTCCCAACCAGTGGTTTTTAATAGTTGGGGAGAGTAATGGAATGTTTTGGGGATCTGAGGCAATGTAAGAATTTTATCCTTAAATAAAGTGAACATTGAACATAAATATTAAATTTGCGGAAAGTTTCAAGTTCTTGATGATTCTCTTGAAGTGTATTTGTAGATTCCAGATTAAGAACTTCTGAGTTAGGCTATGATAGCCCCATCTTAAAAATGTCACCCAAAAGAATGATATGTGGTAGACCAACTTTACTCTATCATACACTGAACACAGTGTGCTGTATTTTCTTCTCTCTGGTCACCACAGTTCTAGGATTCTTTACCTGTAGCACAGCTTTGGTGAAAATTTCTGAGTTATTGCCATGTGAAATTCCTGAACACTTGCCTGCAGGAGTGGTATTGCACCCAGTTCTCACCCTTTCCTACTAGTGTAAATAATTCTTCCACAAAAATGTATTTTATATTTACAATTGTTAGCCATCATTCATGGGAGGTGTATATATAAATTGTGAGTGGTTGTTCTTAAACTTCAGTATGCCTAAGATTCACCTAGCAGCAATTGTTCACATGCAAATTCCCAGTTCCCACGCTGAACTCTGATTCAGTTGTCTGGGGTAGGCCTTATATATTGAGGGTGCCAAATAAATATATACACAGTTTAGGAATTATCTATGTATTACTTTTCAAATTTGAATAGAATTACAGTAGCAATGTGTAGTATGATGGTCGCTGAAAAGATAACATTAATCAAATGAATAGTAGTATCACCATGCAACAGGCAAGACAATCAAAGAAAATGGTAGAAGCATGGTTGTCATTTGAGAAGCACAAAACCATTTGCCAAGACAATGGATAGGACGAAGAGGTGCAGTTGACTTTCCCCTATGTTCTCCTGACTTAACACCCCTTGACTTCTACTTATAGAGAACCTTAAAGGATGTGATGTATCATAGAAAACTGGCTACACTGGTGGTACTTTGAGAAGAAATTGAAACAGCATAAACAGCAATACAAGTGGACACTTTGGTCAACGTTGCTCAAGCAGTATTCCCCTTACTGAGAAGTGTCTAGATGCTGATAGTAACCACTTTGAGCACCTCTTGTAATTACAGAAGTCAAATGTGAGTTTGTTCATCTTTTGTTAATGGTATATATTCAATATTACAATTTTAATACAGTTTTTTTTTCCTTTCTTAAAATGTGTATACATTTTTGGCACCCTCTGAATATATTTTGAAATAAATGTTTCATTTTATAATTATTTTAATTTACAGAAAATTTGTGAAGTTATAACAGAGAATTCCTGTATACCACAAACCCAGATTAATTTCCTCTTTTGTTAACATTTGACTTTAGTGTGGTATATTTTTCACAATTAATGAGCCAACATTGAGCATTATTATTAACTACTCCATTTTTTGTTTATATTCCTGTGTTGTTACCTAATGTCATTTTTCTGTTCCAGGAGCTCTTCGAGGATACTACATTGCGTTGAATTGTTATGTCTTCTTAGCTTCTCCTTCACTGTGACAGTTTCTCGTATTTTCCATGTTTTTCATGACCTTGACAATTTTGATGAGTGGAGTTTTTCATAGCATTTGACTATAGTTATTGGTTTTAGAGAGGAAAAATTGTAGAGATGAATTACCATTCTCATTATATCATGTCAAGGGCATATACTATCAACATGAATTTTCACTGTTTACATTAGTCTTTACATCACCTGCCTGAGGGGGTGTTTACCATGTTTCTCCACTATAAAGTTATTCTTCTTTCCTCCTTTCCATACTGTCTTTCGTAGGAAGTAACCATGGGCAGCTCATACCTAAGGAGCATAAAGTTATGCTCTACCTACTTGAGGGTGGAGTATCTACATAAATTATTTGGACTTACTCTGCAGGAGAGTTGCATATTTTATTCTATTCTATTTATTTCATCATTTATTTATAGCAATGTTGACTCAGGGATACTTATTTTATACTTTGTTTTATAATCCAATACTATTTTATTTTGTTGCTCATACTACAGTTGGTATCTGTGCCCCTTTGACATACACCTATCATTGTGGTGTTCTTTCTTTCTTTTTAGCCTTTCCTCTCTCTAAGTCATTATAAAATACTCCAGGCCTTTGTTATTTATTTCCAGCTTCAGTCTTAGAATCATCCATTTCTCCAAAGAGCCTTGGTTCCTTTAATTGAATACTGGTGTTAGACATCAAGATCTCGGTAATAGGTGTGTTCATTGCTTCTGGAGTGTCATTGCTTCTAGGTTATCTCAGCTGACAGAGCAAGGAAATATATGTTGTATATTAATGTATTTTTGTGTATATCTATCTATGTATCATCTATATTACTTCCATATACATCTGTATCTGTATTAAGATAAATAAGTTTATACTGATGTCTTTCACTCTAACCATTACCACATGGGTCATTCTAGTTTCTCCCGTACAAGCTTGGTTCTCACTACCCTCTGTTTGCTTAATTGTTCAATGCCAGTATACATTTTTGGTGGTTTCAGAATCATTAACCTGTACTTCCATGGGCAACAACTTTACCAATTAGATTCAGCACTTTTATATACAGTTCATTTTGCCTTTAGTCTTAGAGTTTTCATTTATTTCCAAAGTTACTATGTCAGTATGTTTTTCCCCCATCCCTTTAGTGAAGTTGCTTTTTTATACTCTTTTAATACAATTACATAATTTTGTCACTGTCTGCATCCCATCCAAGGATCCACACACTTCATAAATGATTTCTTAAAATGTGTATACATTGAGGTACACTCTGTGCTGTAGAGTGATATGAGTTTTGATAAATGCATAGTATTGTAAATCCACAAATACAGTATCATACAGAAAAATTTCACAACCCTAAAAAAACCCTTGTGCTTCAGCCATTAAACCTTTCTTTTTTCCTCTTCACAGATCTTTGGTAAGCACTAAGTTTTTACTGTCCTTATAATTTTGCCTTTCCCAAAATGTCATACAATTTGAATCAAAGAGTATGTAATCTTTTTTGACTGGCTTTTTTCAGTTAGTGACATGCTTTTAAGCTTCCTTCATGTGTTTTTGTGGCTTGGTAGCTTATTTGTTTACATCACGGACTAGTATTTCATTGCATAAAAATACCAGTTTTTGAGTCCATTCACCTGTCAAGGGCATCTAGGTTGCTTCCAGTTTGGTGTGAATATGAGGACAGCTCCTGTAAACATTCACACTTGGATTTTTATGTAAACAAAGGTTTAGAAATTAATTGAGTAAGTACCTAGGATCATGTTACTAAATTATATGGTAAAAATATTTTTAGTTTTGTAAGTGACTGCCAAACTGTTTTCCAAAGTGACAGCACCATTTTGCATTCACATCAGCAATGGATGAGAGTTCTTGTTGCCTCACATTCTCACTGGCAATTGGTATTGGAAATATTTGGGTTTTTTTCATTCTTGTACATGGGTAGTGATATCCAGTTGTAATTTGCATTTGCCTAATGAAACATTATGTGAAACATTTTTTTGTATTTTTATTTTCTTTGGTGAGATGTCACTTGTGATATTTAGTCCATTATTTAACTTGTTTTCTTAATGTTGAGTTTTAAGAGTTCAGTTTGTTTTTTAGATAAAAGTTCTTTATGAGATATGTATTATCAGATAAGTCTTTTGAAAATATTTTCTCTTGGTCTGTGGCTTATCTATTCACATTCTTAATGGTGTCTTCTGCAAGCAGAAGTTTTACATTTTAATAAAATTCATAGAGAGAGAGAGAGAGAGAGAGAGAGAGCTTTAGATTTTACATCTAGAAACTCATCACCTTAACTAAAGTAATGTAGAATTTTTCCTAGGTTACCTTCTTATTAAAAAAAAGAAAAAAAGACCGACAAGTTTCCTTGCTACATCTTTCTTATCCCTTAGCATAGATTCTGATATTTATGGTAAGTCTTGATATTAGTCTTTGAGAAACATTGGTATAGAATTTAAGAGTCTGGGCATTAAATTTACACAGCTATCTCTTTAAGTTCTGGTCCCAGTACTTCTCACCAAATATGATCTTTTGAAAGTCTCTTCATCTCTATAAGCTTTAGTTTCCTTATCTGCCAAATGTGTTTATAGCATCTCCAAACTACAGTCATGAAAATTAAATAAAATAATGCACATAAAGCACTTAGCACAATGCCTGGTATACAGAGTAGCTATTTTGTGGTTATAAATTTTATAAAGAAAAATATAATTCTAATAACTTTAATTTCTTTGTGAAGTCACTATGAAGAACTTTTTATTTATAAATAATTTCTAAAACTTCTCAATAAAATTTCAGGTTAAATTGCATGTTTATTTAATCTATTTATTTTCATTTGATACTTTGAATTAAGGTTAATTAATACTTGTAAGAATCGAATGAGTCTATACAAGGGCTGTTCAGAAAAACTCCAGCCACAAATGGCTCTATTTTTCATAGTACATGGCTGGATACTTTCTGGACAGCCCCCGTATGTGTACACACACACACACACACACACACACACACACATGTGCGCGCACACACACACAGGGTGGGAAAGAGACAGATAGACAAGAACACTAATGCACTAATGATAAACTGCACATAGTGTGTAGTTACAGTGAGCCTATTACTTTTATTCCATATATCCCGAGACAAGTCAATAAAATTACTAGTATAAAATGCTCCTCCCATTATATGACTTCCTCTAGATTGAGGTGATGTTAATCAAATCCAAGTATGTATAGGAATTAGTGGCTCCATGTTGTTGTGAGGTACTGACCTAAAAGTCTGGCTTGACCAGACATATTGGGCAAGTTGTTTCTTTCTGGGTTTCAGCTTCTTCTCTTGTTTGAACAGTGTACAACATTTCTTATTATTAATCATAAATATAGCTTCTATTCATTGAGTGTTTCAGTGAATCACATAATACATAAAGCACTTAACTCTTATTATGCCATTTATTTGGCATGTATCATCATGTTAGTTAAGGTGTATAATGTGTTTATTTCATAAACTTATATATTGTAAAATGATTACTACCATAGCATTAGCTAACATTGCGATCCTATTATATAATTACCTTTTCTTTTATGGTGAGAACATTTATAACATACTGTTTGCAATTTTCAAATATATACTATAGAATTATTATCTGTAATTACCATGCTAGATGCTTACATTCAGAAAAGAAATTAAAGATAAGTAAATTGAGGCCTGAAAATGAAAGTCTCTTTTCCAAAGATCACATGGCTAATAGATGCCTGAGTGTGGATTGAAACCTAGGATTGTCTAATTCCAAAGCCAATTCTAATAAGCACTATGCTCAACTGTCTCTCATGGCTCAAGCGAAATGGCCCTAACAACTATTGAGAGTAATAAAGTGATATCTTTGAAAAGCAAATAAGGCTTAAATATTCTTTCTGGGTAATTGTCAATAACTATGTCTTAGGTTTCTGTTTTAGAATCTTTGTCCTTGGACTGTCCAATATTCTTTTGGTTCTCTTGCTAGTGCATGTAATGTGACAGGCACACATCTTTCATGAAGATTCTTATTAGATAATTGGTTAATGACTGAAAGCAAATGCAATTCTATTTTATACTTTGGAAATGTGTGTTACAGAGATTTCAGTATTGTATGACATTTGTCTTTTTAAATATTCCAAAGCTAATGACTGTATAGTTGATGTAATTTTTAAGAAAATCAGTCATTTAATTTCCCAAAGTAAGTTGGATGTCAATGCTAAAATATAAAAGCACCCATGCTTTACTTGTACCTTTGTGCATAGTTTTTCTTTGGTAACTTTATATTATATATTTCTCAGCAAAATATTTCCTGGCAACATCTTCATCAACTTTTGTAATTATTGGTTTATAATTTGACTTTACCTTTATTTGACAGGTATAAATTAGTTGTACTTCTTATAAAACTTACCATAGTACACCGGCTCCCAATATATTCCTATTTCATATTAAATTAGCACTCCTCAAGGGATAGACACGTGGATTTTTCATCTATAGGTTTTCGGCATTAAGCACAAGGCCACTTCCCTAGAATTTCTTTTGACTGCGACAAATATGTGTTAAAAAGCATAAAACCAGAAAAAGGACTTGAGTATATTTCAGGTCATTCATAAACTAAAGACATTTCATTGACACCAGGAAATTTTCATTGTATCTGATTTTTGCCTATGAAAAACATACTTGAGGTTGATATACATATTTGATACAATGTCTAGCATAAGATTCCTAGTTGGGATCTTGAGAACTTATAATGTCTTATTTTGATTTCACATGAAAATTTACTACAATCAAGGTTAATTCTTTATATATCAATAGAATCATTTTGAGAAAGATGCCTCTAGAGTGTGAGAAATCTGAGATATTTCTTTCCACCAAAATCTTTCTAATAAATTATTCTTAGCTTCTCATTGGGTGTCATATATATGTTTCTTTCCATATCATGAATATCTTTATGAAGTAAAATATATTTGAAAGCCATTTTAAAGCAACTATTTTTTGCTTCATTTTAAACTGGCATTCATTATTTCTCATTGATTAACAGGGGGGCATTATTGATTTGGCTTGTTTATGACATGCTCCTGAGTATCAGAAGATTTTTCATCTCTCTTTTAGATATTATTTCCACTACAGTTTTCTAAAGCTGTTAATTTTCTATAGGAACTTTTATGATGCACCTGTTCTTAAGGACAGATACACTCATAAGACTTGGCCATACATAAGAAAAAGCTTTTATTTGCCTGCTTTCTTATGGGGGAAGTGAAGTATTAATGGAATAGTGAAAGAAAAGAACTGAATTGTTGTTATGGATTGCTTAATAAGAGCAGATTTGTAAAGCAAATACACTTAATGTTAAATAATTTTACAATGTTTTGATTTTACCACAGGCTGAATAAGAAGATATATGTAAATATTTAGAAAACTGTGAAGTGTCAGTGTATATAAGGTGTAATAATTATCATCACAAAGCTGTTTCCTATTCAAGATGCTTTCAAAAGACTTACCATAACTCCTTCCCTCCTTAATCTCCTCCCCACCAAATTAAGACTAGATAAACTATAGATTTTGAATTCCATTTAATGAGTTTTTATCATTTTTTTCATTCAAGTAGCATTCGATTTTACTTCCTAAGATTTGTCAGTCATCTTTTTCATTAATGTCCACATAACATCTAAGTCTGACCTGGCTAGCTCCCAAATGCTCATGCACTCTAATAGCAGTGGAGCTATTCAAAGGATATCTAACATTATTTTAAATTGTCTTGTAGGCCACGTTTACCTTCCTTCTGGGCCTCCTTTTCCCTAATATGTCTGCGTAAAATTCAACCATGTCATATTTGTTTTTGGTGATTAGACATTTATATACCTCACAGAGTTATAAACTCATTACATCTATTATCCATCTGATATAGTGCATAGTTATTACAGTATTATTGCAGTATTCTCTGTGCTGTACTTTATATACCTGTGACTAATTTTTTAAAAATATTGACATTCAGTATTATTTTATGTTCATTTCAGGTATAGAGTGTAGTAGTTAGAAATTTACATATTTTATGAAGTGATCCCCTGAAAAGTCTAGTACACATCTGACACTCTACATAGTTTTTACCGTATTATTGACTGTATTCCTTATACTGTACTTTACTTCCCCATGACTACTTTGTAACTGTGAATTTGTACTATATAATCCTGTGACCTTTCTCACCCAGTCATGCAAAACTCCTCCCATCTAGTAGGCATCAGGTGATTCTCTTTATCTGTGAGTCTGTTTCTGATTTGTTTATTTTGTTTTTTAGATTCAACAGACAAGGGAGATCATATGGTATTTGTCTTTCTCTCTCTGATTTATTTCACTTAGCATAATACACTCTAGGTCTATCAATGCTATTGCAAACGATAAGATTTCATTCCATTATATATATGTACGACGTTTTCTTTACCTAATCATCTACTGATAGGCATTTCAGTTGTTTCCATATTTTGGCTCTCGTAAATAGCACTACAGTGAACATAAGGGTGCAGTATCTTTTTGAATTAATGTTTTGGATTTATTTCAATAAATATTCAGTAGTTCAATTGCTGGGTTATCAGGTAGTTCTATTTTTAATTTTTTGAGGAACCCCCATGCCATTTTTCCATAGTGCCTGCACCAATTGTGATCTCACCAATAGTGCGCAAGAGTTCCCTTTTCTCTACATCCTCAGCAACACTCATTTGTTGATTTATTGATGAAAGCAATTCTAACAGGTATGAGATGATTTTTCATTGTGGTTCTCACCTGCTTTTCTCTGATTATTAGTCACATTGAACATCTTTTTTATGTCTACTGGCCATTTGTGTGTCTTCTTTGGAGAAATGTCTATTTAAGTCCTCTGCCCGATTTTTAATTGGGTTGTTTGGTTTTTCAATGTTGAGTTGTATGAGTTTTTTGTAAATTTTGGATATTAACTTCTTATCAGATATATTATTGGTGAATATATTCTCCCATTCAATAGGATGTCTTTTCATTTTGTTGATGGTTTCTTTTGCTGTGCAAAAAAAGTTTTAGTTTGATGTAGTCCCATTTGTTTATTTATTCTTTTGCATCCCTTGCTTAAGGAGATACATCAGTAAAATATTACTGAGGGTAATATCTGAAAGTTTACTTCCCACTTCCCATATTTTCTTTGGGGATTTTTATGGTTTTGGTTTTACTTTGTTTTTGTTTTTTGTTTATTTTCTGTTGTTTTTTTTTATTTTTAATTCATTTTTATTGTTAGACTTATTGGGGTGACATCTGTTAGCAAGGATTACATAGGTTTCAGGCATACAATTCTACAGTGCATTGTCAACTTGATGTATAATAAGTTCACCACCTAATGTGACTTCTCTTTCCATCACCTTATATTTAGGTTCCCCCTCTCCTCTCCCACCCCCTCCCCTTCCTCCCCTCCCTAACCCACTCATCCCCAAATAAACATTAAACTATTGATTGTGTCCATGGGTTATTTGTTTGTTCATTTCTTTTTTTCTTTTCTTTCAGTTTTATATTCCCCATATGAGTGAAATCATGCAGTTCTTTGTTTTTTCTGTCTGGCTTATTTCACTTAGCATGATGATCTCCAGGTCCATCCATTTTGTCGCAAATGGCAATATTTCATCTTTTCTTACAGCTGAGTAATATTCCATTGTGTATATGTACCACAGCTTCTTTATCCAGTCATCTGTCGCAGGGCACTTTGGTTGTTTCCATG
>PVJL010013643.1:0-31349 GCA_004026885.1 Lyroderma lyra
ATAGAACTGCAGTTCCTTAACGATTAGATCTGTAGCTCTGGTACAACTGCTCCAAGTGGACGCTCCTCAGGGTTTGGATGTGGTTTGATACTGGCTGGCTGTTTTCCTTGAAACTAGCTTCTCACGAGTCATAAGAACAGGGTATGGGCTGTGTTGTGATTTCTGAGCTTATCTGTAGGGAAGACAGAAGCAAAGTTGACCCATGTCCATCTTTCCAGGTGCATGTAAAACCCAGGAACCCTGACCAGGTCCCTCAGAGAAGCCATTTCCCTGGGTGCAGGCCCAGAGGGCAATCTGAGTCCCTTATTTTTCCCTGGCCTGCTGTCAGTCTCTTGGGCTCCTCTCTTTGAGTGTGGCATCTAGCTATCCCTGCAGGCTCATGTGCACCTCCAACAGTTTCTTTTAACCCTGACATTCTCTGCCTTCCTCTAATCCAGGTGTTCCAACTGAGTCAGGGGAAATTAATCTTGGTGCTCTAGGTAAAGCCTCATGACAACCTGCTAGCAAATCCAGGGGTCTACCCTGGGGAGTGGACTGACTTGTGTCTGTGATAGTGGCCTTTCCTGGCCATCTCTGGGCCCTGGGTTTAAAGGCACCTTCATGGCAAATCTCACTGAGATTGTGTGCTGGTACTTGGTGGTATGGCATGCATGTCTCTCATGCAGAGCAAAATGGAGTGGGTGTCCTCATTAACTACATCATCAGTTATGTCCTGTCTACAGCTCTGTGGTGACAGAGACCAGGAGCCAGTGTGCACGCATCAGAGCCCTTCTGTTCACATGGCCTTGAGCTCCCAAATAAGACACAGGCTGTGTCAGCAGAGACATTATCTCAGGGATGTGGCATATTCCTGGAAGGCTTGAAATTAACCCTAGACCAAGTCCCTCTGTTCTCCACATCCAAGCGAGCCACCCTTGACTTGGGTGTGAAAATGACCAGGCCCCTAGGCTACTGAGCTCTCCTCAGCCAGCTTTTGCTCAGGGTATGACATCGTTTTGTGAATATTACTACTACTAACACCACCACCATTCCAAAAACACACAGCGGGGAGATGTAGGGCTTTCAAGGTGGGGTGAGAGGGCTAGCATTTCCTGGGACTTGACTGCCTTGGGCCTTCTTGTGCTACCTTTGCCTTCCTTCAGAATATGTCCAGATACATCTGGAGTGTATCTTGAATAATACCTTAAGAAAGAGAATGGTTTCCAACTACAAGCTTACCTGAGGGCACTGCCATGTGAACTGTGGACACAACAAGAAGACATTTTAATACATTGAATGTTATTAAATAAGTGAAATGGGCAGAAGCTTCTCCAGAATATGGCTACCTGTTTACCAGGGCTCCACGTTCTGTTGGACTCTGATAAAAAATTGAGGTCTTTTTATGGGGTCCTCTACCTGGGATTCCTTCTAAAACAATATCACCCCATGGCATCTCTGGGTTAGTGATTGGGAACGTTTCACTTTATGCCAAGATATTACACAGCTGCACTAACATAGTTTATCCCACACACTAGAAAGACCTTAGTTCTTCTGGGGCCCTCACTTTAGAAAACAGAGCTGAGCTTACTTCTTTGCCTGGGTTGTAAAGTAGATTATAGAACAGGAAGATATGATGTGTTTCTTTTCTAACACAGAGGTATAGAATGTTACAACCTGTTGTCTCGCTCTATCTCTCTGAGTCTCCCTTTGTCTGTGTTTTACTCTGTTATTGTGTCTGTTCCTCTCTGTGTGTATGTCTATTTCTGTTTGCGTCACCATTTCTTTTACTGTGTGTCTCTTTCTGTATCTTTTTAACCCTATGTTCTCTTGAGGCAGAATCACATATTACAATCTGACTTATTAGGCTCCAGTGCAATAAACCAACAAATAAGCCAATGGACACATGAAAAACAATAACAGAAGATTACCACCCACAGAGAGAAAAACCTTGGGTCCCTGTTTGAGCTGAGTCCCGCCCCCCCTCAGCCTATGCATGACGTAGGAGACAGAGCTCTCCTAGTGTGAGCCTCTGTTGATAGGAAAACCCAGCATCCCGGAGAACTTGAGGAAGAAGCTCACTGCTGAGCTGAGCCAGGCACCTGATCAGAACTGTGATTTGGTCCACGATTGTTGCAGTAAATGCTATGTGAGAGAGCTGGGTCCACCCTGCAGACAACTAGTACATGCTTGATCCTGAGTCTGGCCCTCTTGTCCTTAACTTATTTCTTAACACCTTGAGCCTTTCCAAACCTCTCTGGCCAAATTTATTTCTACATTCATACCTATGTCTTTTTGAGGGACCCCACACCAACACACTCTTTTTTGAATTCTCCGAGAATGGCTCTTCTTGTTATCAGGTCACAGAGTATATTGCAACACTGAGGACTATCAAACAAACCTTCTATCAGTGATCCTCCTTACAACACTCGCTGTTCTCTCTCACAGGAATTTGCTCTCGTGGTGAGCTTATTGCCCACTCCAGGCTTTAATCTCCCAGGGGGAGGTGGCAAGACACATGTGGATACCATGAGTCCTGCTTATGGTGAGTATAGCAGGCACCAAAGCTGGAAAAAATTGTGAAAAGTACTCAGAGTGCCCTCTGGTCTGTAAGCAGCTTACATTGTAAAGATAGATACTAATAATCAGCGGTGTCTGCTGCTCAGTGGAAGAAACACCCAAAATGATTGCTTGTTTTTCTTGAATCTGGGACCATTCACTGTACTTGGGACAGATTGCCTCCTGATGATAAAACCTGGTACTTCAGCCACAGGCAGGAAAACCTACAATTAAAACACGCTCCCCTGTCTAAGTTTCTGAAAGCTGTTAGTACACCAGAGGCTTTATGGAATTGTGAGAACCCCCTGGAGCTTCTTTTCTTTCCCTTTTTTACTCTACTCTTTGTGTCTTAACTTACTCACGTGGCCTCTCACCTGAGCCTAGACAATGACTTCACACACTTATAAATGCGGAATCTGGGACTCTAACAAGGCTTGACTGGCATTTGGTTCCTGGGCCAATGTTTCTCTGCTCTGTCACATTTCTGCATTACCAGGCCACTTAGCCTTAAGATGCCCTCTGCTCTGAAAAAAACTATAAAAAGTAGAAAGCATTTGCCAGGGACCTGGAACACACTGGATCCTGATGAAGAACAAGTGAAAACAGGTTCTTCAGCAGGTTGCTAGAATCTTTATGTTACTTCACCAGTGCACAATATGTTAAAGAGAAGGAAGCTGAGGCCTTCTTTTCAGAAGCTTCTGCACCCTGGGTGTGTCTGCTTTTAGTTACAGATGCACAAGATGGAGACACAGGAACCACACCTTGTTCTTTCAGCTTCACAGGAATAATGCTTACTTAGGCTAACCTTTTGCTATTTAGCTTTCTTTGTCCATCAGCATAGTGAACCTCCCAGCCTATTTATGGACACTAAGCATCATGCCCCAATATTGAATGCCGCCTGCACCATTACAGAGCTGCTTCCAACCACTTTGTTTTGTCTGTGTGATAACCTCTGGAGTAAGTACTTTTTTTTGTACTGCCAGGTGGGCAGTCATTTTGTGTGTGTTTGTGTAGTACATAAGTGGACACACTATTGCATGTGGGGGTGCTCAGAGGAAAAGAGAGAAGGACCAAAAAGAGAGAAGGCCTCAGGATCTCATAAGTCTTCATTTTCAAAGTAAAACCATGGACTGGTTTTGCCTAGGCCCAGTTTTGGTCTGAAAAAAAATTGCAATTAAAGTAGACACTTGGGACAAAGCAGTTGCTTGGTTCATCAGCCTATGTACAATAGAATTATGGTAATGCTCTCTTATGGGGCTATAAGAGGAGTTATGATATATCACCTACTATGATGCCTTGCTCATAGCAACCTCATGACCAAAGCTACCTGACATTACTACTATTTATTTTAATAAATATCTGAATAAAACAGCAGGCATAGGAACCAGCAGTGTCCTCCAGTTTTTGGTGTGTGTGCATTTTATGAAGGAGCAGGAAAGTATTGGAGCCACAAAAGAAAATGTCCTCATGGTTTGAAAAAAGTTTGTGTGCTTGTTTACAATTGTAGGGTGTGGTTCTTTGACCTGAAAATAAAGATTGAATACGTGTACCTGTAGGTGCAGTCATTAACTTGTGCAAGAAAATCTGAGATGGATTCCTAAGTGTGGAGATACACTCACACTGTTTAGGGACACCTTAGTTCCCAGAACAGTGCTGGACACTCCATACATTTGGAGAACCCAGTCAAACTCAGGTGTCATGCCTTGATTGACCAGCACAGGTTGCACTGGACTGGGGCTTCAAGGATTATAGCACTGGGAAAGAAAAGGACACTTTTCTTTGAGTGGCACTGCCTTTGCTCGGGGCAGGGAGTGTTTAAAGGTGAAACAGGGCTCTGGTGTCTCGGATAATTCAGACATATGCAGGACACAAATAATAGACAACAGATATGACTGTGTCATGTTCTCCTGGATTCCCTGCCCAATGTCAAGCTGTCAAGCTTCACAGGACTCACAATTTTTATCACTGGTCCCCAGTAAGTGCAGGAACCATCAATGCCTCAGGTTTTGCAGTCAGCTTTAGAAAACCAATTCGCTGCCTGAGCAGAATTTGGCACCACCATCTTCAAGTGTTTCTTTATTTTCCACATCTTAATGCTAAGAATTTGGAGAGTGCCACCTTCCTAGAAGAGCTGGGAGTGGCATGAGTCCTGAGAGCCAGTGCTGGGTTTATGGCTGAAGAGAAATAACCAATAAAGAACTCACTGAATGTGGGTGGCATGAATGCTATGAACCTACTGGATTTCCCAAAGGAATGTGTGCATCTGGATTTGGGGTGCTGCAGCTCTTTGGAAATCCTGGATCTTACTGATCCAAGTTTCTGGCAGGGTCTTTTTTATTTTTTATTTAGTCCAACACAAACTGAATTTCTTTAATAGTTGGCTGTGCAGAGCTTTGGAAACCCAGGTTGGAAACAACGGCATCATTGTTTATTTTCGGGTCTTGAAAAGTGTCTGGCAGAGTCAGGGACCAGACTACTTCAGGGTATTGGACTAGGGAGCGAAAAAAATCAGTAGAACTGCAGTATGGGTGAGGGCATTCACATCTTAAAAGGCTTTAAATAAGAAGTTACACACCCAATGCGGCTGGTTTGCATTCTCTGACACTTGGTCTCTCTCTTCTAGTGCTTCTCTGTCTAGTTACCCTTGAAGATAATTATACATTTTTATTTTAGGAATGCTGCCCTGACATGCTTAAGTTGGTGATTACTGCTAAGGGTTTGCAAGTGTACCTTTGCAAGATATTTGCCATGGCAGAAACTATGAATTTTACTAAAGCTAGTGTGCTCTCTTTCCAACCACTCACCTGAGATACATGCAGAGCTTTGGATGACCTCACTTAACAGACTTTGTGATTCTTTAAAGAACCAATGTCAGTGGTCTCTGAGAGAAGATTGGGTAGAGAAGAGAAGGAGATATTAGCTTCGGTGGCACTTGTGACGTGGTTGGGAATGTTCATAGCAAGACTATGGTTTTTAAGTTGTGGACACCAAGGCTTTCCAGAAAATGCAGCCAAAAAAAAAAAAAAGAAAAGAAAAAGAAATATGGATAAGGCACAAGTGCAAACAGTAGCTATACTTGGTGAATTGTCAACACTTCTGCCATGAATTACAGATGGTTGTTTGTATAAAAATTAATCTCAGTAATTTACAGTTTGTTTTATTATTGTCAAATTGTTCTCTCTACGTTTGTGGTTATTTGGGTTAGATACAAATGGAGACGTTTTTACTTCTGATAGCAAAAGTTGTAATTTTAGTGCCATGAGTTGTTTTGTTCTTAAAATTATATACTATGCATCAGCTTGTATAACATAAACATCATCTATTCAAAATAATCTGAATTATCCTCTTAAAATAATTCTGGGCTCAATGATATTTTGTAATTATTATATAAACTCTAATCCCTTCTCAATTTGTAATAATAGTCACACATTTTTTCTTTGGATTTGATAGTTCTTGTATATTTTTATAAAAATAATCTGTATTATATTTTTAATCAATTCTCACCATACTATATTTCAACTTGTTGTGGGTTTTATCTCTTGTTATTTTAATATTTCATGTGTCAGTGTATGTACAGATACCCTAAGATCACTTCCAACGTTATGAAGCATAAATGTCTCCAGCATATCCCTATTTTAACCAACAAAGAGAAATCTTAAAGAACCCATAAATAACATGCATATAGATGCTTGGATGACACTCAATCTTATCATCACAGAGAACATAAGCAGACCTCAAACCTGACCATCATATACAGTGCCAGGATATCCCCAACACACCTTTAATGTAGAACTCATAAGTGACCAGAACTGAGACTTCAGGCAAACCCAAGAAAAGAAGAAAGACCCCAGGATACCACAAACATGACCAGGACAGACCCTAGGAAGATTCCAAATGTGGCTGGGAAGAGACACCCCCAGAAAAACTCAAACCTGTCCAGCACAGAGACCCCTGAATGACTCTAGCCTGATGGAAAAAAAGATCCCCATTGACCTCCAACTTGATTAACACAGAAATTTTGGGAGAAACTCAACATGACAAGCACAGGGATACCTGCAGACATGAAACACGACCAGGAAAATAACCTCCAAGATGAACACGATCTGACAAGCAGAGTATTCAGCAGTGCATTACCCTGCCTAGAAAAAAGATCACAGCAAATTTCTAAGCTGAACAGCACAGATATCCCAAACAGAAACTCAACATGACCAGGAAGAAAGATCACCAGTACATTCTCATTCTAATCAACACAGAGAAGACTGACATAACCCTCAAATGACCAGCATAGAGACTTTTAAATGTACCCCCAACCTTACCATCATAGACAGCTCCAGCAGACCCACAACCTTACCAGAATGGAGCCTACAATGCAGATGTCCAATGTGACTAGAACCGATAACCCACACACACAAGAGACCAGTGGGGACCCCAGCAGACCACAAACCTGACTTGGAAAAAGCAAGGCACGTTTAAATGTTACTGGGAACAGAGACACCTTGCAAAAGGCCAATATGACCATCATAGACACTCCCACATGACCCCAATCTGACCAGAACTGAGACCCCCCAATGACATCAAACTTGACTATCACAAAAAGCCTCAGGCATAATAACATCATGATAAGAAAATGGTCACCTGCACATCTAAAAGCTGACCTGGAAAGAGACTCCCAGCAGACACCTAACTTGAGCACCAAAGAGTCCCCAGGCAGACGATTAACCTGACCAGCACAGAGACCTGATGCAGACCTCCAACGTAACCAGCATAGACATCCTCAGAAGACCTCCAAGCTGAATAACAGAGACCTCCAGAGACCCCAAATCTCACCGGCATATAGACCCCCAACAAATTCAAATCCTGACCAGCACAGGGGCCGTAGCCAACCTGCAACCTGACCAGGACAGAGACCCCAGGTCCACACTCAATGTGACAGGCACAGAGACACCAGAAGTCTAGAACCTGATGAACAAAGAGACCCCCAGCAGACCCTCAATCTGATAAGCACAGTACCCCATTAGACACAAAACCGAACAGCAGAGAGATCAAAGCAGATCCCAGTCTGACAAGCACAGTGTTTCCAGGCATACCTTCAACACCACCAGCATACAGACCCATGGCAAAAGCGAATTGTGACCACCACATTGACACCAGCAGATTTTCAAACACACCAGCACTGAGACACCAGGTATACCCCCAACGTGACTGGGCACAGAGATCCCATTCAGTCCTTCAATGTGACAAGTACAGAGACCCTTGAAAGACCCAACCTGTCATGTCATTGAGACCTCAGGAAAACCACCAACCTTACCAATACAATTACCCCAAACAGATACAAAATGAGGTTAGCACAGAGACCCTAGGCAGACACCCATCCTGACCAGTACAGAGACCTCAGGCAGACCTCAAACCTGACCAGGCACAGAGTCATCTGGCTGAGCCCATCATTCCCAGAACACAGATTCCTAGCAGAACGTCAATCTGACCAGCAAAGAAATCCCAGGCAGAAACATAACATGACCAGCACGGCATTCCCAGAAGACCTCCAACTGGACTAGCAAATGAACACTGACAGTTCCCCAATGTGAACAGCACACAGAACTCTAGCCGATCTGCTATATCACCAAAACAGAGCCCCCAGGCAGATCTCACTGTGACCAGCACAGAGACTCAAGCAGAGCCAAAAATGACCAGGACAGAGATCAAACACCACCTCCAAACCTCGCAGTGCTCAGAGATCCCCAGTAATCTCCTAAACTGACCAGCACTAAGTCCCCAGGCAGACCCCCACCTGACCAGCACAGAGACCTTGAGGTGACCTCCAACCTGACTAGCACATCGATCACAGGCCAGTTTCCACCTCAGTGGGAATATAGACCCCTAGCCTCCCTGTAACCTTACCAGCACAGAGATCAAGGCAGATTCTCAACGTGATGATCACAGAGACTGCAGTAGACCTGGAACATGAAAAGCAAAGTACACTTGATGACCCCCAAACTGACCAGCAGAGTACCATACCATTTTTACAACAACACCAGCAGAGATCCAACCAAATCCCCAATCTGACCAGCACAAAAACCTCCGAAAGACACTTTTGTTTTCTAAATTCATTTTTATTGTTAGACTTATTGGGGGTGACATCTGTTAGCAAGGATTACATAGGTTTCAGGCATACAATTCTACAGTGCATTGTCAACTTGATGTATAATAAGTTCACCACCTAATGTGACTTCTCTTTCCATCACCTTATATTAACATGACCAATACAGACACTAAAACTGACATGGCCCTAACCAGCAAAGATGCCCCCAGCAGACCAGCAACATGAACAGCAAATAATCCAAGCTGTCTTTCAACCTGACATGCAAAAGTTCAACCAGACCTCCACCTTGACCAATGCAGTTACCCCTGGCAGGTAACCATAGTGAAGTTAAGTAATGAAGTATATAGCACATTTTCTAGGGTGATTTAAAAAATATCTATTGTCTGCTTTCATAGAGGCTGATTCAGTTTAATAAAATGTAATTCCAGCTTGACATTAATAACTGCCTCATAACATGACATGGAAATAGACACAGAAGTTTACTCTAAGAAGTGGCGTGACTAGTTTCAGTTCTGGTGGACTTGCCTGATCATTTCTGGGTGTGGGTTTTAATAAAGCATCATGGCAATATTCAACAATGTTCTGTACTTGCCCTTGCTGGCATGAGGTACTTGCCTTTCACACAGAGAAACATAAATTGTTTGTCTCCAATGACTAGGTCATTACTGGTGTTTTGTCTGAAACTCTGCAGTGACAGTGACCAGCATCTGGTGTGGAGGTATCACAGTCATTCTGCACACCCATCTTTGAGCTTCCAGAACAGGCACAGGCTGTCTCAGTATAGACCTCAATTCAATGACATGATATTCCCCTGGATAACTTAGAATAAACACTAGGCAGATTCACTCCATCCTCCACATTCCAGCCAGCCAAACCTGACCTGGAGTGTGAACTTGAAAAGCCTCCTAGGCTACTGAATTCTACTCAGCCAGCTCCTGCTCAGGGAATGTCCACCTTAGGCGAACACCCCAATGCCCACCACACACACACATCCATACACAGGAAAGAAACTTAAGGCTCGTCTGGTAAGCTTAGAGAACGGGCCTCTCTTGCTCTTGACAGCCCTCAGCCTCTTTGTGTTTCCTTAGCCTTACCCTGAATATCGCCAGAGACATTTTTAGTGAGACCTGAACAATACCCTAATCAAGAGAAAGAGTTTCAACTACAGTCTTTCCTTAGTCCACATTTAACTGGCCAAGGACTTCTTTAAACTGTGGCTGCCTGGTTACGAAGGCTGCAAGTTTAGTTGGGCTCTATGATCAGGTAGTGAAGTCACTGTCTTGGGATTTTTACCTGGGCTTCCACTTAAGACAATGCCTTTCCAAAGCCTCTCTGGGTTGATGACTGCTCACTCTTTACCTTATGCCAAGTACATACGCAACCATATCAGCACAGCCAACCCCACATACCTGGAAGGTCTGGATCCTGCCAGACCCCAAACATTGAAGATCCAGAATTGAGCTAAGGCCTGGCGTTATTTTCTCACCAGTCATATGATTTTGAGAACAAACCTGTTTCTTTAGGTTCTTCTTAGTCTCTCATCTGCACAGTGTTGGTCTTTCTAGCCTTCATTTCACAGGCTGCCATTACACACACACACACACACACACGCACGCGCGCGCGCACACACACACACACACACAGAGCGAGAGAGAGAGAGAGAGAGCGAGAGAGACCCCCACACACACTCATACTTGAAGTGTCTGGAACCTCTGGGCTAGGGTCACATGAGCACAAACAGATAGAACAAAGCGGTGATAATGACAATGCTGGGCAGAGCACTGAACACAGAACGAACAGAACATGCTGGGTCTGCTCTGGCATCCAGTGACTGTCATTGATCCTCTTTCTCGTATTTCAAGAGGGTTGAAATTAACTGAAATCTCAACCTTTTCTTCTTGGGCATAGAATGTTACAAGGTCTTCCTTTATATTTAGTGTCATGTCCAAGCACCATGTCTCGGCCTATGTGTTAGGCAGCCTCACAGTGGCTGCCAGTGTGCCTAAGTCTACATCAAATATCCCTGTGCTAGCCCCTTTTCTTTAAGCTGGATGGAATTTTTGACTGGGTTGTAAAATACATAATGGAATCGCGCCAAAAAATAGGCGTCAGTTTTAACACTGAATAGTGAAATATTTATGACTCTGCTTGTTTCTCTGTCTCCCTGTGTCTCCTTTTCTCTTCCGTTTCTCTCTCTGTAATTTTCTCTGACTCTTGGACCTTGTCCTCTGTGTACATATGTCTCTCTTTTGTATACCTCACTGTTTATATTTCTGTGTGTCTCTCTCTGTCTCTTTGATTTCATGTTCACTAAGAGAGAGTCACCTATAATAATCTGCCATATTAAGCCCCAGTGCAAAATACAAACAAACAAGCAATAACAAAAAATTGTCACCACCAACAACAACAACAAAAAAATCCCTCAGATTCCCATTAGAGCTTAATCTTGACAGGTTATGCATGATGCTGCAGACAAACCTTTCCTAGTACGAGCCTTAGTTGACAGTGAAGCCCAGCCTTCCATGTGACCTTGAGGCTGCCAGCTCTGGAAATCCTGGGTCCTGATCACAGAGACTGAGATGTGGTTCATGTTTGTTTCCATAAGCACTGTTTCAGGGGACTACAGTTACTCAGCAGACAACCAGCACATCCCAGCAGATCAGGTGTGGCCCTGCACTCCTTGACTTCCAGTTCTTACCAGCCACCAGGACTTTTCTTGAACCTCCTCTCTACACAAATGTATTGTGTTTGTGCTTTAAGTTTCTGTCCCTTTGAACCCTCTGACACTAACACACTGTTTAGTGACTTTTGAAGGCATGTCTTCTCTTACTGTCTAATCACAGCAGTAATCACACACACACACACACACACACACACACACACACACATACATACAGTACACCCTTTATATATATATAATTATCTTGAAAGACTGAGAATGTGATTATCCTTCCCTGTGGCCTGTTCTTGACTGTCATGTTGCTAATCTTGTATACTCCTACTAGGCTTCTTATAGCTCAGGATACAGTGTTATTAAGGTATTATGAACACTTGTGCTTTCCTATGTGCCTTTGCCAGAGAGCAGTAAAGCCTCTTTTAGAAAGCGGGTTTCAATTTTTTCCTGAAAAATATTTTTAGTGCAAGTAAACTAAATTTGTATTTTATTTAAAGAAAAACCAAATAACTGTGGGTCAAAATTTTTAGTCCAGTCAGCTTTCATGCACCTTTTAAATATTCTGCTCTATCTTTTCTGTAAAGAAAAGTCCAGTTTTACTCAATCACCTTGTTAGAAACAGTAAAGAGAAGAATTCATCAGTTGAATTCTGTTAGGAATAATTAGACTAGATAATCCTCACCTTTAATGAGTATGTTTAACAGTTTGACTCAGTGCTAACTCTTTTACTCTGTAGGTGAATGTAAAGAACATACTTCTTCCTGGAGATTTTAGAAAGACCAAATTGCCTTCTATCCCCTGTTTGGAGTCAAAAGAAAATAAAAATGAGTCCCTTATATGATAGCAATTCTGAATGTATACTGTAGTTTTTATTCTCTGACAAAAAGATGACATTCCAAACAGTTGTTTCTCAGCTGATGTAGGGAAGATCTTAATTTTTTCCACCCGAATTCACCTGCTTTTTGTCTCTAAGAGTTCAAGCCTGTTTGTTAGTTATATAAGTGTACTTAAAACCATCCTCTATTTTTAGATGAGTACAAGATACCTAGATGCAAAATGTCAGTAAAACATGAATTGTTAACATGGATTTAAGTTCTTTTGTGTGACATGAAAGAATAAATTATTTGCGTAAGACGATCTGGATCACTTTTTAAAGTAAGAAGATAGTCAAAAGTCCAAACTAATATCAATCTTTTCTTCTCTTCCCCACTTTTTTAGGTTCCTTCTCCATCTACATTTGGGAACAGTAATTGTCTTCACTGAGAGGTATGTCAAGGCCCCAGACACGGGTTCTTTGCCAGCAGCCTAGAAAAATTGTTTCTTTCTTGTGTCCACTATACAGTTGACTTTCAGATGTGATTGTTATCTGTTTACCTGTTGTTGGGCACTGTCAGGATCATCAACTTCCTCAGAAAGGCTGATCATGAAATTAAAAGTTATACCCGGGTTATTACATTTTTAAATATTATACCCAATTCTGGCAAAATGGGGACTTTCTTTTTAGAATACTAGAGTGTCCTCTGGAGACCAAAGCCTGTGGCATGGTGAGAACCCAAGTTACAGGTGTTTCCCGCATATCACCATTTCTCATTTCTGTGTCTGGTCAGCACCTCTGCCTCCTTGAGGCCAACATGTGGAAGTGGCTGACTACCTTTTTTCTTTATATTTCATCATTCCATAGTAGGGCGAGTCCAGCACAGTGGTGCCAAGTTTAACCCTGGAAAGAAGATTCACTGCTCTTGCTTCCAGATGGGACTAGTCCTAAACCAAGAAATTATGATACAAGCTTGGAAATTCTGGTGCCCAGGGAATGGGGTCACAGTATATAGAATCCTTATTCCTTTGGTAACCTGATAGGTGTGAGGAACTATGTGGGTGTGCATCTGAGCTTTCAAAACCAAGGATTGCATATGCACTGAGTGTGTCCTGTATAGGACAACAATTTACTATGCTAAAGTTACTGCCTTAATGTGACCTACTGAGGATTCATTTCCTGAGATAGATTATGGTAGTGACCAAGTAGCCTTGACAAGTTAAGGCCATTGAACAAGTCAGGGATAAAACTGAAACACTAGCTGGAAGGGGGACTGGGGCTTTCCCAGGCAATTCTATGAATGCACTTAAATCTTGGTTTCTTCTTTTATAAATGAAGGGGCTACATTAGATAGTCTGCAGAGTACCCTCCAAGTCATAACGGCTATTTTTTTTTTGCAGCATCATTTGTTATAGAATATAATAAATTTATGGTAAGAGTTATGATGATAAATTTTAAGGAGCACTGCTGATTTATGGACATATTAATATATTGTCTGTGTTAATTTGGTAAGTTCTGATCAGATAAGATATAGTCATTTTTTTTAATGATGTGAATTAATTTAGAATTTCCCAAATTTTTCTCTTAGTTTTTAGTAATGTGTATTACTTCTTTGCTTGATATTTCCCCCATAGATCTCATGAGCTCCACATCATTGTTATGTGTTTATGTAGAATACTAAATATTAATATTATTCTCCTTCTCACTACCATAGTTTCACCTCAATTTTAGTGCACTATATAGCCACTTTGCAGTAGGAAATACAAAACTAAGCCATGGTTAACATACTTTGTGTCAATGACTGGAGTCTAGATTCCATTTTCCCACAGATGAGAAGACAGTAAATAAATTGATCTGGAAAGAAACCTGAATATTAGGGTGTGCATACAATTGTTTTAAAAAAATACTTCATGAAGAGGGATGGCAAAGCCCCAAGTCAGTAACACAACATCAGCATAATTCAGTCCTGGGGCATTTGTGGGGCACTGGGTCTCAGCCAGCCAGTCAGGTTTCCTGGCACACTGATGTCCTTCTAGCTCATTCTGCTGCCCTTTGAATTCCTTCATGTAATGCATCATTTCTGTGAAAAAAAGACTGCATGTTGTTCAATAGGCTGATAATTCAAGAGACAATTTTGTTTCTCATTCTTCTCCACCACATAACTGGAAGTCCTCTTGTGTCTGTGAAATGAGAACCTAATTGTTGCCATGGTTTCTTTGGGTTTTAAAATACCTGGTGCTACCAGGAAAGATATGGAATGAGTGAATTTTCCAGATATAATTTCATCATTCATTTCTGATTTATAAGTCCCTATTATGTCAAGTCAAAAAAATTTCTTCCAGGAGGAAGAGCACAGGATGGCGACTGGAGAGGAGGTCCCTAAAGCCTCTCCTAGAAAACACAATTGAACAGCCACTGAGTAGCCAATAAAAAGAACCTTGGGTGACAGAAAACGGCAACTGAAACATCCACGCATTGCAAGTAAACACTTAAGGGTTGGAGAGAAAGGGGCAAGCAGGAGTAAGGGGAGGGAGAAAACACGGATCGCAACAGGACCCGATCACGGCTGGCTACAGTGCATGGAGGGGGAAGGCAAGAGGCGACAAGAGGAAAAGCCCTAGCAAAGTGGCATCACAGTGGGAGACCGTTGGGGTGTTAGGCTGGCCAGCTGGTATTTGGAGCAGGAAGTTGGGGACAGAGTTTGGGAGTCAGCCTCTGGAACTCTAGAGTGGTAGCAGGGCTGAGCGAGGACTCTGAACTGCAGATGGAGACATCTTGGCTCTAGGCTCCCTTGGGACCCACAGCGCAGGCGCATGCAGCTCCTGCACAGGGCTGCGGTTCCTGGTCCTAGCCCGCTGTGGGGGCAAGCCGGCTGCTGAGGGGGCAAGCCGGCTGCCGCGCGGGCAGTGCACAGCCCTGACACAGACGGGGCTGTGACTCCTCTTCTGGGCCTCTGCAGAGGCGAACCGGCTGCCGACGCGGCCTGTGCAGCTCCTACGTGGCGTTGTGGCTCCCATTACCAACCTGCTGCAGAGGCGGGCCAGTTGCTGGTGTGGCGTGTGCGGCTCCTGCATGGGGATGCGGCTCCCATTCCAGGCCCACTGTGGAGGGGGGTCGGCTGCCTTCCAACTGCTGGGTCAGGCCCATAGCTTTGGACTTGTGTGCATGCCTGCTTGCACACCCCTGGGTCCTAAAAGCAGTGTGAGCCCACAGAATCTGCTCCAACATTTGGCCACGGCAGCAGGCCTGGGAAGAAAGGTGGATTTGATAGCTGTCACCCCAGCCAGCAGGAGCAGCCAGGGCCCGCATCACCCAGCTTCCCCAGCATAGGGCCCAAGGTAGAGTTGCCCCGGTGTCCCTTTGGTTGGCTTCTCCCCTTTCCTACAATATCCCCAACCAACTAACGAACTACAGGAAACAGAGGGAACATGATAGATGTGCCTCCAAACATAGCAGGAGACCAGAAATAAGAAATAAACAACCTTCTCTATCACAAAACTTGAACCCCCAGGGCCACCTCATGTCTGCACTACAGCAAGACACCAGAAAAGTACCAATCTGGGCTCCCGGGCACTATTGAACATAATGCCCTCATGTCAAAAAGGAAAAACACAGCAGACAGAATGAATTCCTTTAAAATTAAAACTCCTCAGAAAGAACAGAAAATTCATCAAGAAAGCTTTATAGACATAGAAGTTTCTGACTTAAGTGACAGAGAATTTAAAGTAGCCATTCTAAAAGCTGTAAGAGAAATGAGAACATACTGGCAGAGCACCATGGCTGAGATAAACAACATTAAAAAATGACATGAATGACATAAAAAAGGAGCTCCATGAACAAAAGGAACAATTTAACAAAGAAATTCAAAGCATAAGGAAGATCAAGATGGAAATGCAAGAGATAAATAATACAATAAAAGAAGTGAGAAATAAAATAACTGCCATAGGAAACAGACCTAACCAGATGGAAGAAAGAATGAGTGATATTGAAGATCAGAACATGGAAACAGCTAAGAAAGAGGAAGAGAGGGAATATAGAACCAAAAAAATTGAAAGAACTCTACAAGAACTATCTGACTCCATGAGACAAAAACAACATCAGGATAATAGGAATAGAAGAAGGGGTAGAGCATTCTACAGACAACATACTCAAACACATAGTAGATGAGAACTTTCCAAACCTATGGAAAGATATGGAACCCCAAGTGCAAGAAGAAAATAAGTCCCCTAGATACCTGGACCCTAACAGATCTTCACAAGACATATGGTACTAAAGATGTCCAAACTGAAGACAAAGAGACAATTGTCAATGCAGCCAGGGAAAAAAGAACTATAAACTTTAGAGGAAAACCAATCAGACAGGCACCAGATCTCTCAGCAGAAACTCTGCAAGCCAGGAGGAAGTGGAATGCAATATTCAAAAATTTAAAAGAGAGGAATTTACAGCCAAGAATGAATTATCCAGCAAAATTATCTTTCAGATATGAAGGTGGAATAAAGACATTCTCAGACACACAGAAGCTGAGGGAATTTGCCAGGACAAGGCCAGCACTCCAAGAAATACTGAAGGAGGCCCTTCGACCTGAAACAAAACATCAGGAAAAATGGAACAAAGTTGGGGCAACAGGAAAGAAAAAAAATAAAACAAATCAAACAAAGAAATAAGTAGTGGTCACAGGAAATCCTCACATATCGATCATCACTCTAAAAGTTAATGGACTGAACTCACCAATAAAAAGACGCAGGGTAGCAGTCTCGATTAAAAACCATAAGCCATCCGTATGCTGTCTCCAAGAAACACACCTCAGCCATAAGGACAAACACAACCTCAGAGTGAAAGGATGGGAAACAATACTTCAACCAAATGGTAACCAGAGAAATTAGGAGTTGCCATACTGATATCTAATGAAATAAACTTCAGGTTAAAAAAGATAGTAAAAGACAAGGATGGACATTACATAATGATAAAATGCACAATACAACAACAAGAAGACTTGACACTAATGAATATATATGCTCTCAACCGGGAAGCACCAAAATATACAAAGAAACTACTAACAGATTTGAAACGAGAAACTGATGAACACACAATCACTGTGGGAGACTTAAACACAGCACTACCAGCCATGGACAGATCATCCAAACAGAAAATAAATAAGGAAACATCAGCTCTAAATGACACATTACAGCAATTGGACATAATTCACATTTATAGAACATTTCATTCAGCAAAATGAGACTATTCCTTTTTTTCTAGTGAACATGGAACATTCTCAAGGATAGAACATATGCTGGGACACAAATGTAGCCTCAGCAAATTCAAGCTTTGAAATTGGAGATCAACTGTAACAAGAAAACATAAAGAAACACATACACACGTGGATTAAACAACAGCTTATTAAAAAAGGACTGGATAAAAGATCAAATAAAAGATGAAATTAAAAAATATATACAAATTAATGACAATGAAAATACAATGTATCAGAATTATTCGGACACAGCAACAGCAGTTATAAGAGGGTAATATTTTTTTCTTTTTGGAATGTGGGTAGCTCCCTGGCTGGGAATCAAACCTAGGCTGCAGCGCCAGCGTCAAAGCCTTAAGCCACTACACCATCAGGGAAATTGATATGATTACAGTCCTATCTTAAGAAACAAGAAAAATCACAAGTAAATATGTTAATATCCCATCTTAAAGAACTAGAAATAGAAGAGCACACAAACCCAAAGTCAGTAGAAGAAAGAAATAATAAAAATTAAAGCAGAGATAATCCAATTAGAGAACAGGACAATAGAAACAATTAATATAACAAAGAGCTGGTTCTTTGAGAAAGTCAACAAAATTGACAAAACCTTGGCGAGACTAATCAAAGGATGAAAAGAAAGGACACAAATATACAGAATTAGAAATGAAAGGGGAGAAATACATAGGAATATAAGAAAATCTTATGAAGAACTTTATGCCACTAAATTTAAGAACCTAGAAGAAATAGACAAGTTTCTAGAACCTTATAGCTTACCTAGATTGAACCAATAAGATCTCGATAATCTAAATAGACCAATTCATAGTGAAGAGATTAAAATGACAATCCATAATCTCCCTAAAGGCAAAAGCCATGGACCAGACCATTTTCCCAGTGAGTTTTACCAAGCATTCAAAGAATAACAAACACCTATCCTCCTCAGACTCCTCCAAAAAATTGAAGAAGCAATACTTCCTAATTCGTTCTATGAGGCCAATATTACCCTAATAACAAGGCCTGGCAAAGACAATACAGAGAAAGAAAACTATAGGCCAATACCTCTGATGAACACAGATGCAAAAATTCTAAACAAAATATTAGCAAACAGAATATAGCGATGCATCAAAAACATCATACCTCAAGATCAAGTGGGATTCATCCCAGGAGCACAAGGATGGTTCAACATACAAAAATCAACTATGTGATACACCACATAAACAAAATCAAAGATGAAGAACGTATGACCATTTCCCATTGATGCAGGAAAAGCTTTCAATAAGATAACGCATCCTTTTATGATCAAAACACTAAATAAAATAGGTATCGAAGGAAAGCATCTCAACATAATAAAGGCCATATATGACAAGTCCTCGGCTAACATCATACTCAATGGGGGAAAAGTTGAAGCCTATTCCCTTAAAATCAGGAACAAGACAGGGATGCCCTGTCACCACTGTTATTTAGTATAGTAATGGAAGTTCTAGCCACAGCAATCGGGCAAGAGAAAGGAATCAAAGGTATCCAAATTTGGAAAGAAGAGGTCAAATTGTCACTATTAGCCGATGAAATGATACCTTATATAAAAAATTCCAAAGATTCTACCAGGAAACTATTAGAAACAATAAATGAATATAGTAAAGTCGCAGGATACAAAATTAATGTAAAAAAAATCAACAGCATTCCTATATACAAACAACAAATCCACAGAAAAAGAAATGAGGGAATCAATTCCTTTGCTGTCAAAACAAAATGAATGAAATACCTGAGAATAAAGTTAATGAAGAAAGTGTCAGACTTATACATGGAAATGTATAAGATACCTTTGAAGGAAATTGAAACCTCTGCAATGAACATTGGGTACATAAGTCTTTGCGGACAAAGGTTTTCAAGTTCTTTGGGTAGATCCCCAGAAGGGGGATTGCTGGGTCAAATGGTAACTCCATTCCCAGTTTTCTGAGGAACCTCCACACTGCCTTCCACAGTGGTTGTACCAGTTTGCACTCCCACCAGCAGTGTGCCAGAGTTCCTTTTTCTCCACATCCTCACCAGCACTTGTTATTCCTTGTCTTGTTGATAATAGTCATTCTCACAGGTGTGAGGTGGTATCTCATTGTGGTTTTGATTTGCATTTCCCTGATAGTTAATGAGGATGAGCATTTTTTCATATGTCCGCTGGCCATTTGTATTTCTTCATGGGAGAAGTGTCTGTTTAGTTCTTCTGCCCACTTTTTAATTGGGTTGTTTGATTTTTTGTTGTTAAGTCTTATTAGTTCTTTATATATTTCAGATATGAGACCCTTATCTGATGCGTTATTTGCAAATATTTTCTCCCATTCAGTTGGCTCTCTCTTTGCCTTGTTGATGGTTTCTTTTGCTGTGCAGAAGCATTTTAGTTTCCTATAGTCCCATTCATTTACTTTTGTTTTAACTTCCCTTGCCTTTGAGGACAACTACCCAAAGAACTTGAAAACCTTTGTCCGCAAAGACTTATGTACCGCAATGTTCATTGCAGCGCTGTTCCCAGTGTCCAAAACATGGAAACAACCAAAGTGCCCTGCGACAGATGACTCAATATAGAAGCTGTGGTACATATACACAATGGAATATTACTCAGGTGTAAGAAAAGATGAAATATTGCCATTTGCGACAAAATGGATGGACCTGGAGATCATCATGCTAAGTGAAATAAGCCAGACAGAAAAAACAAAGAACTGCATGATTTCACTCACATGCAGAATATAAAACTGAAAGCAAAGAAAAAAAGAAATGAACAAACAAATAAACCAAGGACACAATGAATAGTTTAATGTTTATTTGGGGATGAGTGGGTTAGGGAGGGGAGAAAAAGGAGGGGGTGGCAGAGGAGGAGGGGAAGCTCAATATAAGGTGATGGAAAGAGAAGCCACATTAGGTGGTGAACTTATTATACATCAAGTTGACAATGCACTGTAGAATTGTATGCCTGAAACCTATGTAATCCTTGATAACAGATGTCACCCCAATAAGTCTAACAATAAAAATGAATTTAAAAAACTTTCTTCCAATGTTTTAGAAGTTAAAATATCCAACGAGCTTCATATAAGCAGACCTGACAAACCTGTGGCCCAGGATGGCTTTGAATGTAGCCCAATACAAATACTTAAAATGAAAAAATTTGTGGCATTTTTTGTTATATCTTATGAGCAATTCTTAGTAGTAGTGTATTTTATGTGTTACCCAAGACAATTCTATTTCCAATGTGGCCCAGGGAAACCAAAGTTTTAGATACCACTCACGTAAACGATTGTCCTTTACTGAAAGTGATAATTCAAAACACCTGTTTAACTCAACACTTCTATTCTACTCAAAGTTTTATTAGTCCTTTGCTAGGTAAACCCTGATTTTTCTTTTGCAATTTCCTAGGAAAATTCTAAAAGATGACACACTTATTTTATTGAAATTTGTTTCTACACAGTAATACTGCCAGGTTTTAATTAAATTTCAAAGTTCAAATAAAGTTAGATGTTAAATGAAATCGAGCATAGTGATTGTTTTTATGTGTCCCACATGTTCTCAAGAAGGAACTGTGAATTTGTGCAGATGATAATGATTAGACAGTAAAAGAGTTAATACAAATAAACTTGACGGGGCTAGCAGGAAGCAAGTTTAGCTGAGCTTAGTTAGCTACAAATAAAAGAACTCATATGGCTACTGCTCTGTCTACAGTGAGCCTGATCTTGGAAAACGAGCTTACCTGAGCTTGGCTACCTGCAAGGAAAAGTTTACTGTGGCCCGATTCTACCTGTGATTTTTTACAGGTGACCACATCTTGATATTGAAGAATCTGCCTGTATAGTTTCTGTATAAGAATAGCTAAGCCAAAGTTCAGGGCAACTGTGTGCCTTGGACCCTTCTACACTAATCTGCCATGCCCATAGTTCTCTCTTTCAATACAACTTTTCAACTTGGATTTTCAGATCCCTCATGAACTTTTCACATTCTGTCAATAGTCAGGTGCATCCAATAACCAGCAGAGAAGACATTACATGACTAAATGTTGCTGGTTCCACAAATTAAATAAAACCTTTAAATTTTCTTGAAGTTCATAAAAATCTCTTCAATGCTTGGAGGTTGAGGGAAAGATGGTGACTGGAGAGGAGGTCCCTAAAGCGTCTCCCAGAAAACACAATTGAACGGCCCCCAGGATCCAAGAAAGAGGACTCTGAGTGACAAAAACAGCAGCTGAAAAATCCATGTATTGCAAGTAGACACCTGAAGGTTGGAGAGAGGGGGGCGAGTCAGAGAGAGGGGAGGGATCAAAGACAGATCGCAACAGGCCCCGATCGTGGGTGACCATCCAGGAGCAGTGCAGTGCATGGGAGGGGGAGAGGACAAGAGGTGACAGGAGGAAAAGCCCTAGCAAAGTGGCAGAACAGTGGGAGTCTTTGGGGAGCTGGGCTGGGGAGCTGGAATTGAGAGTGGGGAGTTTGGGACAGAGCTTGGGAGCCAGCCTCTGTAACTTTTGAGTGTTAGCAGGGCACAGCAAGAACTCAGAATGGCAGAGATGACATTGTGACTCTAGGCTCTCTTGGGAAACACAAGGCAGGCACGCACGGCGTCTGCGCAGGCCTTGGGTTCCTGGTCACAGCCTGCAGTTCCTGGTTGCGGCTCACTGCGGGGACTAGCCGGCTACCAAGCGGACAGCGCACGACCCCTGCACTAGGCTGCGGCTTCCATTCATGCCCGCTCTGAAGATTGACCTTCTGCTGGCGCTGCTGGTATGGCTCCTGCATGGGTGGCAGTTCCCATACCACCCCCTGCAAAGACAAACAGGCTCCATTTCCACCACGGGTCAAAATAACAACTTCGTAATTGTGTGCATGCCTGCTCGCATGCCCCTAGCTCCTAAAAGCAGTTCGAGTCCACAGACCCTGCCCCAACACTTGGTCGCTGGAGCAGGCCTGGAAAGTAAGGCGGTTTTTATAGCATTCGCCCCAGACAGCAGGAGCAGCATCGGCCTCATTCAACCAGCTTCCCCAGCATAGAGCAGAAGGAGGAGTTGTCCCATGTGCCTTAACTTGGCATCTTTCCTTTCCTACAGCCTCCCCAAACAACTGAATGCAACAAGCGAAGGGAACATGACAGATGCACAGTGACTCCAAATGTAGCAGGAGACCAGAAATAAGAAATACACAACCCCTCTCTCCCAAAACTTGCCCCCCACAGTGCCACCTTGTGTCTGCCCTACACCAAGGCTCCACAAAATTACCAATCTGGGCTTTGGTACACTACTACTGAACATAACGCCCTCATGTCAATGAGGAAGAACCCAGCATACAGGTTGAATTCCTTAAAACTAAAACTCCTCAAAAAGGTCAGGAAATTTATCAAGACAGCATCTTAGATCTAGAAGTTTCTGGAATAAGAGACAGAGAATTTCAAGTTGCCATTCAAAGGCTCTCAGAGAAATGAAAACATAATGGCAGAGCACCATGCCTGAGATAAACAACATAAAAAAGGAGATGAATGACATTAAAAAAAACTCCATGAACAAAAGGAACAATTAAACAAAGAAATTCAAACCCTAAGGAAAATTGACATAGAAATGTGCGAGATAAATAATACAATAAAATAAGTGAGAAACAAAATACTGCCATAGGAAACAGGGCCAAACACATGGAGGAAATAATTAGTGATATTCAAGATCAGAACATGGAAACAGCTAAGAAAGAGGAAGGGAGGGAATATAGAAGCAAAAGGATTGAAAGAATTCTGCAGGAACTATCTGACTCCATGAGACAAAACAACATCAGGATAATAGAAATCGAAGAAGCGGTAGAGCATTCCAGAGAGAGCATACTCAAACTAATAGTAGATGAGAAATTTCCAAAACTATGGAAAGATCTGGAACCCCAATTTCAAGAAGAAAACAGTTCCCCTGGATACCTGGACCCTAACAGATCTCCAAGACACATGGTACTAAAGATATCCAAAACTAAAGAGAAAGAGACAATTCTCGAGGCAGCCAGGGAAAAAAGAACTATAACATTTAGAGGAAAACCCATCAGGATGGCATCCTATTTCTCAGCAGAAATGCAGCAAGCCAGAAGAAGGTGGAATCCAATATACAAAAACTGAAAAGAGAGTAACTTATAACCAAGAATAATTTATCCAGCAAAATTATTTTTCAGATATGAAGGTGGAATAAAGACCCTCTCAGACACACGGAAGCTGAGCGAATTTGCCAGGACAAGGCAAGCAATCCAGGAAATACTGAAGGAGACTCTTCGAACTGAAACAAACCATCAGGAAAAGTGGAACAAAGTTGGGGCAACCGGAAGAAACAAAAATAAAACAAATCAAACAAAGAAATAAGTAATGGTCACAGGAAATCTTCCTATACAGAGAATCACTCTAAATGTTAATGGACGGAATTCACAATAAAAAGACACTCAGTAGCAGACTAGATTAAAAAACTGAATCTATCTATGTGCTGTCTCCAAGAAATACAACTCAGCCATAAAGACAAACACAGACTCAGAGTGAACGGATGGGAAACAATACTTCAACCAAATGGTAACCAGAGAAAAGCAGGAGTTGCCATAGTTCTACCTAATGAAATAAACTTCAGGTTAAAAGAGATAGTAAAAGACAAGGATGGACATTACAAAATGACAACAACAATAATACTTGACACTAATTAATATATATGCTCCTAACCAGGATGCACCCAAATAGACAGAGAAACTACTAACAGATTTGAAAGGAGAAACTGATGAATACACAATCGTTGTGGGAGACTTAAACACCGCACTAACAGCCATGGACAGATCATCCAAACAGAAAATAAATAAGGAAACATCAGCACTGAATGACACATTATTGCAATTGGCCATAATTGATATTTGCAGGACACTTCATCCAGCAAAAGGAGACTGTTCCTTCTTTTCTAGTGCACATGAAACATTCTCAAAGATATCCCACATGCTGGGACACAAATGTAGCCTCAGCAAATTCAAGAAGATTGAAATTATACCATGTATATCCTCAGACCAACATGCTTTGAAATTGTAGATCAACTGTAAAATGAAAGCAGAAAAAAACACATGTACATGGAGATTAAGAATAGTTCATTTAAAAAGGACTGGATAAAAGAACAATAAAAGGTGAGATTAAAAAATATATACAAATTACTGACAAGGAAAACACAACATACCAGAAATGTTGGGACACAGCGAAGGCTGTGATAAGAGGGAAATTTTTATCAATACAGGCCTGTCTTAAGAAACAAGAAAAATCACAGGGAAACAACTTAACATACCATCTTAAAGAACTAGAAATAGAAGAGCACACAAAACCCAAAGTCAGCAGAAGAAAAGAAATAATAAAAAATAAAGCAGAGCTATACCAATCAGAGAACAGGAGGACAATAGAAAAAATGAATAATACAAAGAGCTGGTTCTTTGAGAAAGTCAACAAAATTGACAAAACCTTGGCGAGACTAATCAAAGGATGAAAAGAAAGGACACAAATATCCAAAATTTGAAATGAAAGGGGAGAAATTACCACTGATACCACAGAAATACATAGGATTATAAGAAAATCTTATAAAGAACTTCATGCCCCTTAATTTAACAACGTAGAAGAAATCAACAAGTTTCTAGAACCTCATAGCTTACCTAGATTGAACCAAGAAGATCTCGATAATCTAAATAGACCAATTCATAGTGAAGAGATTAAAATGACTATCCATAATCTCCCTGAAGGCAAAAGCCATGGTCCAGATCATTTCACCAGTGAGTTTTAGCAAGCATTCAAAGAATAACAAACACCTATCCTCCTCAGATTCTTCCAAAAAATTGTAGAAGAAGCAATACTTCCTAACTCGTTCTAGGAGACTAACATTACTCTAATTCCAAAGCCTGGCAAAGACAATACAAAGAAAGAAAACTACAGACCAATATCTCTGATGAACACAGATGCAAAAATTCTAAACAAAATATGAGGAAACAGAATATAGCAATGCATCAAAAACGTCATACATCAAGATCAAGTGGGATTCATCCCAGGAGCACAAGGATGGTTCAACATACGAAAATCAATCTATGAGATACACCACATAAACAAAATCAGATATAAAGAACGTATGACCATTTCCATTGATGCAGAAAAAGCTTTCAAAATATACAGCATCCATTTATGATCAAAACACTAAATAAAATGGTATCGAAGGAAAGCATCTCAACATAATAAAGGCCAGATATGACAAGGCCTCGGCTAACAGCATACTCAATGGGGAAAAGCTGAAGCCTATTCCCTTAAAATCAGGAATTAGAAAGGGATGACCCTGTCACCACTGTAATTTAATATAGTAATGGAAGTTCTAGCCACAGCAATCGGGCAAGAGAAAGGAATCAAAGGTATCAAATTTGGAAAGCAGAGTTCAAATTGTCACATGACGCCTTATATAAAAAATTCCAAAGATTCTACCAGGAAACTATTAGAAGCAATAAACAAATTTACTAAAGTCGCAGGATACAAAATAAATGTAAAAAAATTCAACAGCATTCCTATCTACAAACAACAAATTCACAGAAAAAGAAATCAGGGAATCAATTCCCTTTGCTACCAAAACAAAATGAATGAAATACCTGAGGTTTAAGTTAATGAAGAAAGTGTCAGACTTATACACAGAAAAGTATAAGACACTTTTGAAAGAAATTGAAACAGACTTGAAGAGGTGGAAAAATATCCCCTGTTCATGGATAGGAAAATTTGTCATTGTTAAATTGGACATTCTGCAGAAAGCAATCTATATATTTAAAGCAAAACCCATGAAAATCCCACAATCATACTGTCATGAAACAGATAAAAGAATTAGTAAATTTATATGGAACCATAAATGACCTCGAATTGCCAAAGCAATACTACCTAAAAAGAATAAGGCTGGTGGCATTACATTCCCTGACTTCAATTTCTATTACAAAGCATCAATAGTCAAAACAGCTTGGTACTGGCAGAAGTACAGAAATATAGACCAATGGAATAGAACTGAAAACCCAGAAATAAACCCACAAATTTATGGACAAATAATTTTTGATAAAGGAGCAAAGAACATACATGAGGGAAAGACAGCCTCTTTATTAGGTGGTGCTGGAAAAACTGGAATAATATATGCAAAAAATGAATTTGAACTGTGAATTCTCTCCATAATCAAAAATTAACTCGAAATGGATTAAAGGCCTTCATATCAGACCTGCAACAATAAACTGCATAGAAGAAAACTTTGGTACTAAACTTATAGACCTAAAACTCAAGGAAGACTACATGAACCTGACTTCAAAGGCAAGGGAAGTAAAAGAAAAAATAAATTAATGGGATTGTATTAAACTAAAAACCTTCTGCACAGGAAAAGAAACCATCAACAAGGCAAAGAGACAGCCAACTGAATGGGAGAATATATTTGCAAATAAGGCATCAGATAAGGGTCTAATATCTAAAATATATAAAGAACTAATAAGACTTAATAACAAAAAACAAACAACACAATTATAAACTGGGCACAAGAACTGAACAGGCAGTTCTCCCACGGAGAAGTACAAATGGCCAGCAGACATATGAAAAAATGCTCAACCTCATTAGCTATCAGGGAAATGCAAATGAAAATCACAATGAAGTATCACCTCACACCTGTTAGAATGGCTATTATCAACAAGACAAGAAACAACAAGTGCTCGAGTGGATGTGGAGAAAAAGGGACTCTGCTACACTGCTGGTGGGAATGAAAACAGGTACAACCCCTGTGGAAGGCAGTGTGGAGTTTCCTCAGAAAACTGGGAATGGAATTCCCATTTGACCCAGAAATCCCTCTTCTGGGGATCTACCCAAAAACACTGAAAACCTTTCTCCACTGTGAATTTGTGCAGATGATAATGATTAGACAGCAAAAGAGTTAATACAAATAAACTTGAGGGGGCTAGCAGGAACCAAGTTGAGCTGAGCTTAGTTAGCTACAAATGAAAGAACTCATATGGCTACTGCTCTGTCTACAGTGACCTTGATCTCGGAAAACAAGCTTACATGAGCTTGGCTGGCTGCAAGGAAATGTTTACTGTGGCCCGATTCTACCTGTGATTTTTTGCAGGGGACCACATCTTGATATTGAAGAATCTGCCTGTATATTTTCTGTATAAGAAGAGCAAACCCAAATTTCATGGTAACTGTGAGCCTTGGACCATGCTACATTAATCTGCCATGCCCATACTTCTCTCTTTGAATACAACTTTCCAACTTGGATTTTCAGATCCCTCATGAACTTTTCACATTCTGTCAATAGTCAGGGGAATCCTATATCCAGCAGAGAAGACATTACACGATGAAATGTTGCTGGTTCCACAAATTAAATATAACCTTTAAATTTTGTTTAAGTTCATACAAATCTTTTCAATGCTTGGAGGTTGGAGGGCCAGATGGTGAAAGGAGTATGGCCCTAAAGCGTCTCCCAGAAAACACAATTGAACGGCCCCAAGGATCCAAGAAAGAGGAGTCTGAGTGACAAAAGCAGCAGCTGAGAAATCCATGCTTTGCAAGTATACACCTGAAGGTTGGAGAGAAAGGGAGGAATCAGAGAGAGGGGAGGGAACAAAGACAGATCGCAACAGGACCCGATCATGGGTGACCATCCAGGAGCAGTGCAGTGCATGGGAGAGGGAGAGGACAAGAGGTCACAAGAGGAAAAGCCCTAGCAAAGTGGCAGAACAGTGGGAGTCTTTGGGGAGCTGGGCTGGGGAGCTGGAATTTGGAGCGGCGAGTTTGGGACAGAGCTTGGGAGCCAGCCTCTGTAACTTTTGAGTGTTAGCAGGGCAGAGCAAGGACTCTGAACTGCAGAGACGACATTGTGACTCTAGGCTCTCTTGGTAACAAGAACGCAGGCACGCACGGCTCCTGCGCAGGCCTGGGGTTCCTGGTCGCCGCCTGCAGTTACTGGTTGCGGCCCTCAGCGGGGGCTAGCTGGCTGCGAAATGGACAGCGGACGACCCCTGCACTAGGTTGCGGCTTCAATTCCTGCCTGCTGTGAAGGTTGACCTGCTGCTGGCGCTGCTCATGCTGCTCCTGCATGGGGCTGCAGTTCCCATACCGCCTGCTGCAAAGATAAACTGGCTCCCTTTCTACCGCTGTGTCTAAACAACAGCTTCGGACATGTGTGCATGCCTGCTCGCTTGCCCCTGGCTCCTAAAAGCAGTTCAAGTCCACAGACTCTGCCCCAACACTTGGTCGCTGGAGCAGGTCTGGAAAGAGAGGCGGTTTTATAGCATTCACCCCAGCCAGCAGGAGCAGCTTTGGTCCGCATCACCCAGCTTCCCCAACATAGGGCAGAAGGAGGAGTTGTCCCAGTGTGACTTTTCTTGGCCTCGTTCCTTTCCTACTGCTTCCCCAACCCACTAAAAGCAGGAAGCGAAGGGACAACGACAGATGCACACTGACTCCAAATGTAGCAGGAGACAAGAAATAAGAAACAGACAACCTGTCTCTCCCAAAACTTCCCCCCACAGTGCCATCTTGTGTCTGTTCTACGCCAAGACTCCACAAAAGTACCAATCTGGGCTTTGGTATACTACTACTGAACAAAATGCCCTCATGTAAATTAGGAGGAACTCAGCATACAGGATGAATTCCTTAAAACTAAAACTCCTCAAAAAAATCAAAACAGCATCTGAGATCTAGAAATTTCTGGAATAAGTGACAGAGAAATTCAAGTAGCATTCTAAACACTGTGAGACAAATGAAAACATACTGTTAGAGCATTATGGCTGAGATAAACAACATAAAAAAGGAAACTAATGACAAAAAAATAACTCCAGGAACAAACGTATCAATTTAACAAAGAAACTCAAACCCTAAGGAAGATTGACATAGAAATGTGAGAGATGAATAATACAATAAAATTGGTGAGAAACTAAATATTGCCGTAGGAAACAGGTCCAACCACATGGAGGAAATAATTAGTGATATTGAAGATCAGAACATGGAAACAGCTAGGAAAGAGGAAGTGAGGGAATATAGAAACAAAAGGATTGAAAGAAATCTAAAGAAACTATCTGACTCCATGATACAAAACAACATCAGGATAATAGAAATTGAAGAAGGGGTAGAGCATTCTACAGAGGGCACACTCAAACAAATAGTGGATGAGAACTTTCCAAACCTATGGAAATATCTGGAACCCCAAGTTCAAGACTGAAACAGGTCCCCTAGGTACCGGGACCTTAACAGATCTTCTCCAAGACACATGGTCCTAAAGATATCAAAAATTAAAGAGAAAGAGTCAATTCTCAAGGCAGTCAGGGAAACAAGAACTATAACTTTTGGAAGAAAACCCATCAGGATGGCATCCTATTTCTCAGCAGAAATGCAGCAATCCAGAAGAGGGTGGAGTCCAATATATAAAAACTGAAAAGAGAGTAACTTATACCCAAGGATAATTTATCCAGCGAAATGAATTTTCAGATATGAAGGTGGAATAAAGACCTTCTCAGACACACAGAAGCAGAGGGAATTGGCCAGGACAAGGATAGCAATCCAAGAAATACTGAAGGAGTCTCCTCGACCTGAAACAAAACATCAGGAAAATTGGAACAAAGATGGGGCAATGGGAAAGAAACAAAAATAAAACAAATCAAACAAAGAAATAAGTAATGGTCACAGGAAATACTCCTATATCGATCGTCACTCTAAATGTTAATGGGCTGAACTCACCAATAAAAAGACACACAGTAGCAGACGAGATTAAAAAACAGAATCAATCCCTGTGCTGTCTCCAGGAAACACACCACAGCCATAAGGACAAACACAGACTCAGAGCGAGAGGATGGGAAACAATACTTCAAACAAATGGTAACCAAAGAAAAGCAGAAGTTGGAATACTTATACCAAATGAAATAAACTTCAGGTTAAAAGAGATAGTAAAAGACAAGGACGGACATTACATATTGATAAAAGGCACAATACCACAATAATACTTGACACTAATTGATATATATGCTCCTAAACAGGATGCACCATAATAGACAAAGAAACTACTAACAGATTTGAAAGGAGAAACTGATGAATACACAATCATTGTGGGAGACTTAAACGCCGCACTAACAGCCATGGACAGATCATCCAAACAGAAAATAAATGAGGAAACATCATCACTGAATGACACATTACAGCAAATGGCCATAATTGATATTTGCAGGACACTTCATCCAGCAGAAGGAGACTATTACCTATTTTCTAGTGCTCATGGAAATTTCTCAAAGATGTCCCACACGCTGAGACAGAAAAGTAGCCTCAGCAAATTCAAGACGATTGAAATTATACCACGTGTATACTCAGGCCACCATGCTATGAAATTGGAGATTAATGGTAAAAAGAAAGTAGAAAAAAACACATATACATGGAGATGAAGAACAGCTCATTTAAAAAAAACTGGATAAAAGAAGAATAAGAGATGAGATTTAAAATTATATACAAATTACTGACAATAAAAACACAACATACCAAAATTATTGGGACCCAGGGAAAGCAGTGATAAGAGGGAAGTTTATATCAATACAGGCCTGCCTTAAGAAACAAGAAAAATCACAAGGAAACAACTTAACATACTATCTTAAAGATCTAGAAATAGAAGAGCACACAGAGGAGAGAAGACAAGATGGTGACTGGAAAGGAGGTCCTAAAGCCTCTCCCAGAAAACACAATTGAATGGCCGTCCAGGAACCAAGAAAGCGGACCCTGAGTGACAAACCGGCTGCTGAGAAATCCACAAATCGCAAGTAAACCTGAAGGCTGGCGAGAAAGGGGCGAGTCGGGGAGAGGGAAGGGAGCAGAGACGGACCACGCGGGACCCGATCCCTGCTGACTATTCGGAGCTGCGCAGTTTGGGGGAGGGGAGAGAGACTGGGAACTGGGGACGGAAGGAGTTTGGGAGCCAGCCTCTGGAACTTTTGAGTGGTAGAAG
>PVJL010013644.1:0-31358 GCA_004026885.1 Lyroderma lyra
CTGGTACAACCACTGTGGAAGGCAGTGTGGAGGTTCCTCAGAAAATTGGGAATGGAGCTACCATTTGACCCAGCAATCCCCCTTCTGGGGATCTACCCAAAGAACTTGAAAACCTTTGTCCGCAAAGACTTATGTACCCCAACGTTCATTGCAGCGCTGTTCACAGTGGCCAAAACATGGAAACAACCAAAGTGCCCTGTGACAGACGACTGGATAAAGAAGCTATAGTACATATGCACAATGGAATATTACTCAGCTATAAGAAAAGATGAAATATTGCCATTTGCAACAAAATGGATGGACCTGGAGATCATCATGCTTGGGGAAATAAGCCAGACAGAAAAAACAAAGAACTGTATGACATCACTCATATGCGGAATATAAAACTGAAAGCAAAGAATAAAAGAAATGAACAAACAAATAACCCAGGAACACAATCAATAGTTTAATGTTTATTTGGGGACGAGTGGGTTAGGGAGGGGAGAAAGGGGAGGGGGTGGGAGAGGAGGGGGCGAAGCTAAATATAAGGTGATGGAAAGAGAAGTCCCATTAGGTAGCGAACTTATTATACATCAAGTTGACAATGCACTGTAGAATTGTATGCCTGAAACCTATGTAATCCTTGCTAACAGATGTCACCCCAATAAGTCTAACAATAAAAATGAATTTAAAAAATATATATATATAGAGAGAGAGATTGGCTTTCTTGTCAGTATCATAAACTGTTGCCATATTTTATAATTAAACTAGTAACAATTCATGAATATGTGTTATGATTATTTTATTACATTTGTCCATTTAATTTGTAAGACTTCTACAAAAAGTGCCGCAACCTGCGCAGGTGAACAGGTGACCCGGAGGGGAGGTGACAGAGAATGAAGAAAAAACACATAGACACAGACATAGACAGAAAAGCTGGGACCGGGTGGTTGTCTGCACTCTGATGGAGACACAGAGACCCCGCCTGGCAGCAGCAAGTTTATTTTATAGGGTGGGCAAAACAAGTGAGATCATAGGGGTAAATCAGCAAAGCGAGACTGGAAAGTACATCTTAACTGGGACAAATAGTTACAGACAACTGCATTTAATCAATATTTTGGTACATGTTGCTAACGCATTACTGATTATATTATTATTATTCTCTTCAAGGCAGGCAGGCCATAGTTATGTCTCAAATCATTTCCAGAGACCAAATAACCTTGCTCACAATGTCATATTTTGACGGAAGTCAGAAACCACACTCCGAGCATTGTCCTTGTGCACCCAGCTCTGGACTGCCTTGCAAAACCCTTGAACTGTGGACTCCAAGCACACAGGTAGCCTTGCTAAAACCTGTTTACTCAAAGGACCTGGCTTCTGGCTCATGCGCTCCCTACAAGTTAGAATGAAAAGCAAGCATCTAGCTTCCTTACTATGTCCAATTTTAGATATGAAGTAGAAATTCTACATTGTGTTTTACCAGGAACAATAGAATTTAACCCACAGACGTTAAGGACTGACTTTCAGAATTTGTAGTTAACAGTAACTTAGACAACATTCAAATTTAAGTTTCCAAACATTGTAGCATTCCATAAATAAACATGCTTATGGGCTTAGACCATTTTTTCAACCCCCAGCTTTTACCTTAAAAATTTAGTAGAAAATACATAGTGAAACAGTTACTAACGTTGACAGCTATTGTAGCTTGAAAGTTTGAATTATTGAAAGACTGAAACCAATCATAGAACCTTTTAGTTCTAATGGGATTTTTTATCATAATGCAACAAGTAACTGAAAATATAATTACAACTAATGTTTATCTGTAAATTTAATTATTTGCTCAATCTGTTTCTTACAATATCTCAAAAGAAATGGGAACACACAAACTACTTTTAAAGGACTTGTTTTTTTAAAAATATGTGGTGATCACTGTGAAATTTATGTCTTAGAGTTAAATAACAGGACTAGGTATCTCTAGTTTCTGAACACTCACTGCTCCCTCTCTCCCTGATTGTGGCTCCATTTCCCACATATTTGGGCCTCCACAGATTATCAGGCCTTCATCAGAGATCCCAAGTCTGAGTGAGATCACCAAGATTATTTTATATGACTCACTCCAAATATGAGAACCAGCTAAGTTTGCATGTTCCTCTCTATTGAAGAAGAGATACCAAGATGTTGCCTGTCTCGGCACTACCCAGAAGCAGATGTAGCAGTCTACTCCACATCTGGTAAAATTGTAGTTTCTAACACTTAAAGTTGACACCTGCCATTGAAACATTTTGGTATACTGTTTTCAGAGAAACTAGAAACCAATGATAGACTGAGTTCTTTATTTTGTTAAAAGAGACTGTATAGAGTTAATGGCATATAAGCTACAGGTGTTCGCTTAAAATCATTGTAATTAAGATGTTCTAGGTAAAGATTCCTTCTCCCTTTCTTTTAAAAATATCATTTGGACATAAAGTGAGGCCTACATTTAAAAGACAAAATCAAAATCTTTAAAAATTACATAAACGTGAGATAACAGCAAAGCTAATAGTAGAAGAAAGTCACAAAAGACAGGACATTTATTACACTGTTTCCTCATCTGCCTTTCTCATTGAATCTCTAGGAAAGCTTATTAAATGCACTCAATATAGTATAATTAAGAGTATAAATATCTCGTATTGACACTCCAGGAGTCCCAAAATGTGAAATGATGGGTATATAAAAGCTGGACAAATGGGGAAAACATTTAACTTTAAGGTTGCATTGACAATCATGTATATCACATTACACAATGCCACATGTAAAATTTTGTGGAAGCCAAGACAATTCCCTTGCCCAGTTTACTTATCATGCCTCAGGTCCACTGGTTTTCTTGGTGCATTGGGCTTCCTGGCCCAAATGAGTGCATGCAATCAGAAAAGTATGTGGGTCTGGGTTTGTAAACAATCTGTCCTCTGAACCAATGCCAATACCCAGCAGGGTAGAGAAACTCAAGAATGTAAGAGTCATATAGCAGCTGGGCCTGTATGGCATGCTGGGGGCGCCCCTGCAAGCAGAGTTTTCAGGAACTAGTAATTGCAACCAGACTGCCAATTCCCACTGGTTTTCTGAAAGACTTGCACAGAGAAACCATTTGCCTTTGTCTGCTGAGCAGCCTCAGCAGTTGTTAGTCCTAGAACTCGCTGACCTTTACAGACTACCCGTATCGCTCCCAAGCTTGTGGCAGGCAGTGAGCTTCCCATGCCACCAGTCAGAGGCAAATGCTTAAAAGTAGGAACCAGGTTGGGCTCTCCCAGGGCTGGTGGTAGAGGCAGGTTTGATAGGACAGCCCACCCAAGGTATCTCTTTCTGCACTGTGTGAGCAGTATACCAGCCCTTACCTAATTCGTTCAGATAGTGGCAGAGATGGCAACAAGATCCCAAATCATGGAGACCCTACAGAATGTGGGTGAGCCCTAATTCCCACCCCACACAGTCACCAGGTGCTCTGGCCTTGCTCGTACCTCAAGTCCCTAGATGCCCCAGGTCCTTGGCCCAGCTTTGCCCTTGACTCGTATCCCGGGCCCTCATCATTCTGTTTCCCCTGGCCTCTCTGAAACCCTGAAACCTGGTCTCCCGCCTAAAAGCTCTCCTTACCCAAGTTCCCTGCCCAATCTCTGCTCTTCTGTGAGTAAGCTTCTGGTAGAGGTGAAGGGTGGGAACTAGAGAAAGAATCCTCTAAATTCCTGAAATTCACCCTGAGAAAAGTAGAATCATTCCATCTCTTTAACTGGACTTTAGAAATGAGGCCAAGAAGCTAAAGCTTTTAAAATGGTGTGAAAGGGGCCTGAAATTCCTATTTCAATCTCTATCCCAACCACACAAATGTTAGTTAAAAGGCAAAACCACACAAATGAGATCCTCAGCACTTAGAAAGGTCAAAAAGAATCTTGGGTGCAATGCAGCAAAATAACTTAACTGTGCCATGTACAAAACCAGGTAAAAGAGTCCTCCCTTACTCCTAGTTCTCCCAATTTTGGGGAAGCGATTAAGAGATTTTCTGTAAGCTACTATAAAAAAGCATTTTCACATGTTTGGTATCAACATTTAACTACCTCTGAACTCCCTGTGGCTTAAAACACATTTTTGAGTGAAGTCTGGGTAATGCTAGGAAAGTTAAAACCCTGTCTGTCATGTTTGCAATAATCCAAGAGGCTCAACCCTATCTCCACCTCTCTCTAGCTCCAGGAAGGTAGGAGAGACGACGGGTGAAAGATTCAGAAACGCAAGAGGGAATACATTTGGAGGAATTTCTAGGACCAGAAAAGCGATACCTGAGAGAGTAGACCCCATCTCCTGCATAAACCTATCAAGGTCCTCTGTATGGCTGTTTGCTTATTTTTGTGCCTTTGAAAGAAAATTCGGGACAGGAATTGCTCTAATACTAGGTGTATGACTTGCCTTTACTTCAGAGTCCTCTTCGCAGCTGAAAAACAAAAACAAACACAAACAAACAAACAAACAAAAATCCTTGGGAACCACGGGTGGGTAAACTTCGTACCTGAAGACTGCAAGCAGCGAACGTCACGACGGAATTCCGACTCTGTGCTCCACTTTCCAGGCAGTAGAGAGAGGCCGCTGGTTCGGGGCCGTGCCTTCCATGCTATGCGGATACGGTATGTCCCTCCATCCTTTGTTCAGTAATGCCCCATGCAGGCCCATCTAGCGGAGGCAGAGGGGAGATGGCCAGCTCGCTAGGCCACCTGGAGTGCTGGCTTTGCTGTAACATCCCAAGTGACTGTGGAATCTGGCCCTTGTACTGTCTGCCCAGCTTTCAGCCCTTGCCCTAAGCCAGAGGCTGGGGTCTGCTGCCTCCGCGGTTGGAAGGGAACTAACAAGCTTTTGCATGGAGTGGGCCAGAGTGTAGCAAAAATTCCAGAATGCAAAAGATTTTCAAAACTGAAGCTCATTTCAAGAGACATTTGTGTGTACAGCCACCCAGGTCTTTTATATACTCTCCAACAGATTGTTTGTATTTTTAGTGAAGGCAGATAAATTTCTTATGGGGTACAAAGATTAAAGCTCAAGTTTGTCTGATTTGAAAGCCCAAACACCCTTCATTACACCACACTCTCTGAGGCATCATCTAGACGTGGCAGGGAGATCAGATCCTCATTTTATACTCAAAGCCCAGGATTAACTGGACTTAATCAAGTACCTGAGGGGAAAGGAATAGTGTGCCAGAAATGGAAGGCACTTTAAGTCTGTCTAGTCACAGGATAATTTGTTCTCAGAAATAACCTTAATTTGACTTGGAATTATGACTTTCAGTTAAAAACTCATCTCACTCCAGTGTTGCCTTCTAGGCCACTTCTTGTATAATAACCTGTGGGCAGTGCTTAAGCCAGAGGCCAGATCAATTGAGAGAAAATGAGTTTAGCAAGGCTACCTATGTACTTGGAATCCGAGGTTTGGAGGTCCTGCAGAGCTGCCCAGAACTGGCTGGCTAAGAAGGAGGAGGAAAGCAGCATTGCCTGGGAGGCAGAGGAATCATAAACAGGACAAAAGGATGGGAGTGGGCAACACTGTTTTGCAATTAAGAAGTTACACCCCCTGTTGTTCTTGAGATATAAAATAAACCTGCTGCAGACCTAAAGGGCCTCTGTGTCTCCATCAGAGCACAGGGAACCACCGGTCCCAGCTTTGCTGTCTGTTATGTCTGTGTGTGTGTCTGTGTTTTTCTTAATTCTCCGTCGCCTCCCCTCCAGTTCATTCTCCCTGCTCTGGTTGTGGGGCAATAACCTTTCAGATATATAAAAGCAGTCATTTAGGAGTAATCAAGCAGCTCTAAGGGTGTTGTGGGGCTGGAAATAGTACCAGTTTCTTAAAAACAAAACTCTAAGAATATACCATAAATTCTGTGAATATATCCTTGATTGCTGAATATATTCCATGTACTTAAAAGTGCTTGAGAAGTAATGTGACTAATTAATGAGAAGCCTATGTTGGTCCTAGGAAGTTAAGATTCCTAAAGGTCACCGGAGAGTTGATGGCAGGTACTGGAATGTGGATTGGAGGAAGTGGTATCCTGAAGTCTGGCTGAGTTCTCCCAGCACTTCTTTTTATTCACTCCTATTCCCATCCTTACCCCAGCCTCCTCCCTCTCTCTTCAGACTCTCAGCACACATTCCCAATTCAGAAAAGACAAAAACAAAAACAAAACAAACAGACAAAAACTGAAACCACCTTGCAACGCATCAGTGTCTTTAACTTATGTGAACTCTGGTACATAACTTCACCCCTGGACCTCAGTGCCTAGATTTATAGGATGTTGCTCAAATTGGATGCTCTCTGAGTTCCTTTCCATTCCTGTCACTGAGGTATTAGAAGCTGGAAACAGCTTCATGATATCCCCACTCAAGCCATTATTCACCTAAACTTAGAAAAACAACTCTTTGTATGTAATGGAAATTCTATACTTTTGGACATATGGAAACAGGAAGGTTCTTAGGCAAAGGGGCCACTGTCCTCTCAACTTATATGCCATCACCTGCCACCTACTTTAGCTACTGGTAAGGTTAGAGCATGACATGAGGATGCAGCAAAGTGTATTTACCTCTGCCTGGTTTGTAAAGCTTTCTATTTGTCATCCCAGCAAGACTCTTAACTTGCAATGTGCCATCAACTTCTTTGGCAGTCTGGAGAAATGCACGAAGTAAAATACAAAGGACTGCCAAGAAAACCAATTTTATTGAAATACAGTCATCAAAATATTAAAATATTTAATTCTGTGATATAATAGATGTGCTTCTTTATTAAATTGCAAGGAATGTGTTTAATAATTACCATAATTTCCAAGTAGCAGTGTACATAAACAATAAGTTGAGGTATTTGTAACAAGTGAATATCTGTGATTTCTAGTGATGACAGAGTCACAGGTACTAATACTGCTGTGGTTTGCTGCTTATTTTCTGAACAATAAAAATGCTAAAGTTTAGTTAGAGGCTAGTGAAAAGTAGAAATTTATTTTTTTATCCAAGTTCTCAGGTCTTCTGATTTTCATACTTAGGACCCTCTAGATTTGGGAAGTTCCTAACCTATAGTAGTGAGGTTTTCATAAGTGGTATATAGGTGAGATTAAAGAAAGGGAGAGCAAGGTTGAGAGCCTGCCTGTGTGACAGACTGGCTGCTCAGGCAGAACCTCACAGGACATTTACACTTTATTGACTGCCCTGTGTTCCTGAGCCTGGTTCTCATTATCAGATGTTTAGAAATTCAGTTTGTATCAGTTCCTCCAGAAGCACCCTGGCTTTAGGAGATTGATTAATAAAAAACCAAAGTCACAGGAGACATATTGGCTTTTAAGCAAATAAACAAGTCTGCTTCAATTCCTTGATTCTTCTCTTCTTGCAGATCCTACATGGTGGCTTATCATTTAAGCTTCTGCTCATCAGTAAAAGCAATTATGAACAAACATCTCAATATATGCAAAATGTTAATTTCTAAATTAGACACATAATGCTGTGTTAATATGCTATGAATGCTGTGGATACAAATATGTAAGTCAAAAGAAGATACATAATGTAAGACTTTAAAAGGAGAATATGAAAGTAATAGGACTAATTAGGTATTTTCTGTGTTTAATGCAAAAAGTATCAACATAGCTTTCTTATCCATGATATAGTGGAATATTTTTATTCTGTCTCCTTTTCCAATAATACTTCTCTGATCTGCTTGCAGCCTTTAGGATATCCTTCTTTTCATCTATGTAGTGGTAAAACTGAACACAGTCAAATGTAAAATTCACCTTGACTTGCAGCTCTGCTCTTCTCAAGCCCACATTACACTGATTCCTGGTGTTAGCGCAATGTGATGACATTAAAGTAAATATCTTCTCAATGAAAGTGTTTGAACATAAAATGCTTAAGATTTTACTTACCAGCAACAACAAGTTTTTAGGTTCATAGAAATTACTACAATAGTTTTCACTTCCCAAATATGTCCACCCACTTTAAATCCACAGGCTTGTTCTGGTAGGCCAGCTGTTTGTCAATCAGGTCCTTTGCATCTATAAATTCATCATATAGGCTATCCACGTCTAAGATAGCCATCATTTTTAAACACTCTGAAGCACAGCGATACCAACATAAATTAAACATCTTCCCAGAGAAAATAGTTTTAAAGCACAGAGGCAATTTGAACTGGTGAAATCGAAGTTGGATTTCAAGTAAGTTATAGTTCTAGTAAAGAAATTAAGAAAGTCCTGTTTAACTAGGCTGCTCTTTTCTGGTGACATTTGTGGTTGTTGTTGTTGTTGTTGTTGTTCTGAAGCAGTCTTATTTCCAAAAATTGAATCATTTTACTGCTGTATGAGTTACTGTCTCAACCTAATCATAGTATCAAATAGCGCAGGTGCAATTAGTTTATTCTTTTCTAGGCTTTTTATGGCCTCTTCAAAGATCATCAGACAGTTTTGGGAAAACAGTATATAAACTTCTGTTTTGCTATAACCCTTTTCTGCATTCTCATCCTCAATATACTTTCCAATCAAAGGAGGACATTCTTCTTGTCCCACACTTTGAAAATAAAATGTTATGGCAGTCCAAAATTTCAACATCTTTTCTTTGGCTGGAAGCAATGACATCCATCTTGTAGGCACATGTCTAAAGAGGTTACTTACTTTAATTTCTATAAAGTCAAAAATCTCATTAAGTGTTTCTACACATTTTGAGGAAACTGAAAATTGACCAAAAACTTCCATTATGAAAATCTCAATATCACATTTAAGCAAATCACAACCCTTTTTAGCAGTGCTGTAAACAAAACATGCAGGGCATTGAATAGGTAAGATCTTTTCATTTTCTTTGTTAAGAAATTTATAGACTGAATGAAGTTTGCCAAAATTTACATTTGCACCATCTGACAAAAATGCGGATGGATGAGATAGGTCTAGTTTATATTTGGACAAAATATCAACAATCTTTTGTTTTATGATTTCAGTAGTTTCATTAAAATCCTCATAGAAATCAAGAAGCTGATTTGAAATTCCATTTTTCAAGTCAACATACCTAAGTGCTAGAGGAAACATTTTTATTGTTGCAATGATTCAGCTCATCACTTGAAGTTGATATACTGAAGAAAACATGATTGTTGGTAAAAAACAAACAACAACAAAAAAAGACAAAATCAGCTCTACACTGTAAGGGGCCAACACACCTGTTATCAAAGTTTCTACTTTTCTTCATCCACAGGATATTTTAGTTGCAACTTCTGCATCAGAAAATGTAACTTTACTCAGTTTCCTAGAACAATAAAGGGAATGATATGATAGTGAATGTTTGTTGTGTGATATGCCCAAGCTAATTCAGCAGCTGCTATTTTTTACTGAACATTGGTCTTTTGGAAACATGAAAACACTTTCAACTGGTTTTGAGGCATTTGCCTGTGTCATCCTGGATTGTGAGATATGATTTCCATATGTGCTTTCACATCCCCTTCTCTACCATGCCCAATCCAAAAGTCTTTCTGCATATTGTGCAGTATACTCTGTTATTTATCTCCCTAATTCTTAGAGTTGCATCACTCTAAGGGTTGCAAGGATGAAAAAATAATTTCTGCCAACCACAATTTATGATTGCCAACATCAGGAGTAAGGAGGAAAGTGGGTGACAGCAACTTACAGAAGGTGCATAATCTATGCCATATCCATTTGACACTAAAGGCAGTGTTGCTTTTAACCCCTGTTTTTTGGACCACTATATGGGTTTTGTACTTTCCTTTGAAACTTTCAGTCTCCTGACATTTCACATTCTAGGGAAGGGATTACCTGAATACTTTCAATGCTAAAATTGGACTGACTGGTTACCCTATGAATTTCTTCACTAACCCAAAGGCTAGCTCTCCAGAGGCACATGGAGCTGCAGACTCCTTACCTTGCTACCACTGACGGTGTGGACCTTCTCCAGGATATTTCTCACAGGTTCCTCTTCTCCAAAGGTGATGAAAACAGAACATTGTTCTTTGTTAGACTTTGGATCCAATGAAAACTCAATGGCTTCAATCTGGAAACACAGGAAAAGCTCCAGACTGGTGCTCCCCATTACATAGGACCTAAAGGGAACTTACCAGAGAGAGCTCACCCAAAAGCCAATGAAGAGAAAGAAGCCAGCTGACAAGAACTCCAGCCAGACAAAGAAGGAAGTAAAGAAGAAGTCATAGATGGTTGGTGGGGAGCATAGTCTACACCCTGGGGTAGCACTCACCTCACCAAACTTGCAAAAGTACTCCCTTATGTTCTCCTCAGTGGCTTCAGGGTTCAAACTCCCCACAAAAATTTTCTTCAGAGGATCTTTCTTCACAGCTATGTCATTTTATGGGTTCATGCTATGACCACCCAACACATACTCCTTCTGGTCTAGGACCTGTTCCAACAGAAAAGCAAGCTGACGAACCATACAGGTTTGCTCAGGATCAACAGGTTTGAGGAATTTCAGTGCTAAACCCAGGAGTTAGAAATTTCCTGGGAAGCAGACTTTCAGTGTGGGAAGCAGACATTTAGCTTTAAAAGCAGAAAACAAGGGATTTCCCAGGTAGAGGGAGTTATAGCACTACAAATGGGCTGGTGGGATTTCCTGGAAATGGGATTTTAAGTGCTGAAACTGGTACTGTTCCTTCTGAGAAAGGGTTCAGGTGGATCCTTGTTCTAATTGTTACTGGCATTTCCTAGCAGCATTATCCAGGGCTAGTCAATTCTCTTTCAGCCACAGGACTCCACCACAGGTGAAGTATTTCACTTCCACCAAACATACCACACTCTATCCGAGCCTAATTTCCCAATTTTCCTTAAACCTGAAATTTGGCTGGTTTACCTATACACATGCAAATGATTCCTCACTCCCTTGGAACCTCTGTCCATGCTGTATGCCCTTCTTCCTGTCCTGGCAGTCCCAATTTGAGACTTGCTTCCTCAATAAATATTAATAAAGCAGCAGGTACTGCCTACTCACTGTGTTATCGCTTTTACTTATTGAATCTTCTCTGAGCCTTAGTTTCTTCCTCTGTAAAATGACACTTAAATAACAGCTATTTCTTTGCATCTTTGGATGCTTTTCTTTATCTTTACATGTGAAGTATCATATGCCAAAACAGGCATATAAACAGATAATAAATGTCCACCATCCTCTTTCTGGAACATTCCAATCCATGTATTTCTTACCTCCCACTTAAATATTTACAGGAGCAAGTCCCTAAACTCTACGTCCCCCTGTACACTTGGCCACATACAGCTCAGACAAACTGATTATGAAAATACTGTTCTCTCAGCAATCAAATACTGTACACAGGGGCCTTTGATGGAGTGCACAGCTTACCTTCTCCACACTGGCTGTATCTTTAATAAAGATGAACCCCAACCCTCTTGATCCTCCAATGTTGGGGCCAATTTTTATGCTATAGTGAATGACCTCTCCAAATTTGGTAAAATAATCTCTTGGATCTTTTTTGATGGTATCCCAGCACAGGATACCCATGAACAATTTTCTGAAATGCTAGGGTGAGACACATGGCAACAAGAAGTGAAGCCATGAGCTTTAAATGTCTTAAAAAAATTCATGAGTTAAGAAAATATTGGATCTTCCAAATTTTTCATTGGAATGATTATAAATAAAGCTATCCACAGCAAAGTTCTACACTCACCCACCCACATTAGCCTGCAAAGACTACATTTGAAAGCCATTAACAAACCTACCATACCTACTTCCTTACTGAAATCTTAGCTGTACATGGACACTTAACAAAACTTAAAACCACAGCACCCACAGGCTGGAACAGGGAAAGGACAGGCAACCTCACCCACCAGGCCCTGGGTACTTCTCACAGTTTATTTCAAAAACAAAAACAAAAACCCACCCTCTTATGGAAGTGGTATCATCTACCTCTATCTATCCTTGAACCAAAGTATCACTCTCAAATAACTTGACTTTCCTGGGGTTTAGACTGAGGTTAGACAGTGACTCCATCCTTGATGGGAAGGATGAAATGAGGAAGGTTAGATGATAAAGGCCTTGGCCAGGACAAGCCACCAGGCACAACTTTGACCCTGCTCCATCCAGGCTCAAGTGCACACCTTTCTATTCACCACCTTCCCTCTCAGTCAAACAGCTCTGGGATGGCACTAAAGTCCACTCAACAACTCCTGCCAAGCCCATAGTACCCACCCCACATCTTTCTTGTTTCTGCTACAGATCCTCTGACCTTACCTGCTCCTGACACACTGGACAGACCTGGATGGTTTACTCACTGCTGTGATCACTGTGGAGCCATGTTCATTCCCAACCTGTTTCATCCTGCACCATTTCTGATCTACAGGCACACAGGGCCCGAATTAGGGGTGAATCACTCTCACCCAAAGTTCATGCTTATTGCCTAAACCCACCTTACACTCAGCTGTGCACTGAAGTTCCGTTGGCCTCCAGAGCAGATTCTAAATCCAGGGGAATTTTTCCTTTTAAAATGCAGGGTAGCCAGGTTGCATCAGAAGGTCTCCAAGATCCAGTGGGATGACTGCATGTTGGAGCACAAGGAGAGGCCAGGTTGGCCCCATGTGTTTGCTAATGCTGCTAACTCTTAACTCCTGTGTGCCAGTCTCAGGGCTTCGCAGAAGTGAAAAAGAGCCAAAAGAAGACAAAACTAGTTCAAATCTTTAAAGGAAAGGAGTCCAAAGATAATTCAAAGAAAGCAACTATAAGTGAGATAAGTATAATTAAGCAGAAGTCAATTTTTGCAAGGCCAAGCAAACAACTGAAATTCAAGGGGCTGAATTTAAGAAAAGGTAAAACATGTACCTAATTTCAAAGCTAGTTTATACCAATTTCTATTATTTTTCCTTATATTTAATGTTTTTTTCTTTTTTAAAATTTATTTTTATTGTTAGACTTATTGGGGTAACATCTGTTAGCAAGGATTACATAGGTTTCAGGCATACAATTCTACAGTGCATTGTCAACTTGTTGTATAATAAGTTCACCACTTAATGTGACTTCTTTTTACATCACCATATATTTAGCTTCCCATATCTTTCTCTCCCACCCCCACCCCCTTCTCCCCTCCCCTCCCCTCCCCACTTGTCCCCAAATAAACATTAAACTACTAATTGTGTCCATGGGTTATTTGTTTGTTTGTCCATTTGTTTTTTTCTTTGTTGCTTTCAGTTTTACATTCCGCATATGAGTGAAGTCATACAGTTTTTCATTTATTCTGTCTGGCTTATTTCGCTAAGAATGATGATCTCCAGGTCCATCCATTTTGTAGCAAATGGCAATATTTCATCTTTTATTACAGCTGAGTAATATTCCATTGTGTATATGTACCATAGCTTCTTTATCCAGTCATCTGTCGCAGGGCACTTTGCTTGATTCCATGTTTTGGCCACTGTGAACAGCGCTGCAATGAACATTGGGATACATAAGTCTTTGCGGACAAAGGTTTTCAAGTTTTTTGGGTAGATCCCCAGAAAGGGGATTGCTGGGTCAAATGGTAGCTCCATTCCCAATTTTCTCAGGAACCTCCACACTGTCTTCCACAGTGGTTGCACCTATTTGCATTCCTACCAGCAGTGTACCAGAGTTCCTTTTTCTCCACATCCTCTCCAGCACTTGTTATTCCTTGTCTTGTTGATAATAGCCATTCTCACAGGTGTGAGGTGGTATCTCATTGTGGTTTTGATTTGCATTTCCCTGATAGCTAATGAGGATGAGCATTTTTTCATATGTCTGGTGGCCATTTGTATTTCTTCATAGGAGAAGTGTATGTTTAGTTCTTCTGCCCACTTTTTAATTGGGTTGTTTGTTTTTTTGTTATCAAGTGATATTAGTCCTTTACATATTTTAAATATTAGACCCTTATCTGATACGTTATTTGCAAATATTTTCTCCCATTCCATTGGCTGTCTCTGCTTTGTTGATGGCTTCTTTTGCTGTGTGGAAGCTTTTTAGTTTGATATAGTTCCATTCATTTATTTTTGTTTCATTTCCCTTGTCTTTGAGGTCAGAGTCATGATGTCCTCCTTGAGCCTCAGGTCTATAAATTTTGTACCTATGTTTTCTTCTGTACAGTTTATTGTTGCAGGTCTTATATCAAGGTCTTTAATTCATTTTGAGTTAATTTTTGTATATGGAGAGAGTTCACAGCTCAGGTTCATTCTTTTGCATATGTTTTTCCAGTCTTCCCAGCACCAACCACTAAAGAGGCTGTCTTTTCTCCATTGAATGTTTTGTGCTTCTTTGTCAAAAATTATTTGTCCATAAATTTGTGGATTTATTTCTGGGTTTTCAGTTCTATTCCATTGGTCTATATTTCTGTTTCTCTGCCAATATCAAGCAGTTTTGACTATTGATGCTTTGTAATATAAATTGAAGTCAGGGAGTTTAATGCCACCAGCCTTATTCTTTTTATGTAGAATTGCTTTGGCAATTTGAGGTGTTTTATGGTTCCATATAAATCTGTTAATTCTTTTATCTATTCCATGAAAGTATTTTTGTGAGATTTTAATGGGTATTGCATTAAATCTGTAGATTGCTTTGGGCACAATGGCCACTTTAACAATGTTAAGTCTTCCTATCCATGAACAGGGCATATTTTTCTATTTCTTAATGTCAGCTTTAATTTCTTTCAAAAGTGTCTTATAGTTTTTCGTGTATAAGTTTGTCACGTTCTTTTAAGTTAATTCCCAGGTATTTCATTCTTTTGTTGTGATAGCAAAAGGAATTGACTCCCTCATTTCTTTTTCTGAGGATTTGTTCTTTGTATATAGGAATGCTGTTGATTTTTGTACATTGATTTTGTATCCTGTGACTTTACTGTATTCAATTATTGTTTGTAATAGTTTTCTGGTGGAATCTTCAGAATTTTTTACATAAAGGATCACGTCATCTGCAAATAGTGACAATTTGACCTCTTCTTTCCCATTCTTGAATACATTCATTCCTTTCTCTTGCCTGATTGCTGTGGCTAGAACTTCCAGACTATATTAAATAGTTGTGGTGACAGGAGGCATTCCTGTCTTGTTCCTGATTCAAGGGGAACAGGTTTCAGGTTTTCTGCATTCAGTATGATGTTAGCCAAGGGTTTGTCAAGTGTCATGGCCTTTATTATGTTGAGATACTTTCCTTCCATGCCTATTTTATTTAGTGTTTTGATCATAAATGGATGCATATCTTCTCAAAAGTTTTTCTGCATCAAGTGATAGGACAATATGGTCTTTATCTTTTATTTTGTTTATGTGGTGTATCATATTGATTGATTGACTTTCGTAGGTTGAACCATCCGTGTGTATCCGGGATGAATCCCACTTGATCATGATGTATAATCTTTTTGATGTATTGTTGTATTCTATTTGCTAATATTTTGTTTAGGACTTTTGCATCTGTGTTCATCAGAGGTATTGGTCTATAGTTTTCTTTCTTTGTGTTGTCTTTACCAGGCTTTGGCATTATGGTAATGTTGGCCTCAGAGAATGAGTTGGGAAGTATTGCTTCCTCTTCAATTTTTTGGAAGAGTCTGAGGAAGATAGGCATTAATTCCTCTATTAATGCTTGGAAGAACTCATTGGTGAGACAAGCTGGTCCAGGGTTTTTGTCTTTAGGGAGATTATGGATAGTCATTTCAATCCCATTGTTATTGATTGGTCTATTTAGATTATCCAGTTCTTCTTGGTTCAGTCTAGGTAGGCTATGAGTATCTAGAAACTTGTTCATTTCTTCTAGGTTGTTAAATTTAGTGGCATAACCTCCTTCATAATATTTTCTTAAAATCCTTTGTATTTCTGTGATATCAGTGGTATTTCTCCCCTTTCATTCCTAATTTTGGATGTTTGTGTCCTTTCCTTTCACCCTTTGATTAGTCTAGCCAAAGGTTTATTAATTTTGTTGACTTTCTCAATGAATCAGCTGTTTGTAATATTATTTTTTTCTATTGTCCTTCTGTTCTCTCATTGGTTTAGCTCAGCTTTAATTTTTATTATTTCCTTCTGCTGACTTTGGGTTTTGTCTGTTCATCCTTTTCTAGCTCTTTCAAATAGGATACTAAGGTGTTTACTTATAATTTTTCTTGTTTCTTAAGATAGGCCTGTAATGATATAAATTTCCCTAATATTACTGCTTTCACTATGTCCAAATAATCCTCACATGTTTTATTTTCATTGTCATTAGTTTCTATATATTTTTTAATCTCTTCTTTTATTTGTTCTTTTATCCAGTCCATTTTTAATGAGATGTTTTTTAATCTCCACATATATGTGTTTTTTTCTGCTTTCCTTTTACAGTTGATCTCCAATTTCAAAGCTTTGTGGTCTGAGAATACACTTGGTATGATTTCAATCTTCTTGAATTTGTTGAGGCTACTTTTATGTCCCAGCATATGGTCTATCCTTGAGAATGTTCCATGTGCACTACAAAAGAAAGTATAGTCTCTTTTTGCTGTAAATGTCAATTATGCCCAATTGCTGTAATGTGTCATTTAGAGCTGTTATTTCCTTATTTATTTTCTGTTTGGATGATCTGTCCATGGCTATTAGGGGGGTGTTTAAGTCTCCCACTATGATTGTGTATTCAACAGTATCTCCTTTCAAATTTGTTAGTAGTTCCTTTGTATATTTTGGTGCTTCCTCGTTGGGAGCATATACATTAATTAGTATCAAATCTTCTTGTTGTTGTATTGTGCCTATTATCATTATATAATGTCCATCTTTTCTCTTGCTATCTTTTATAACCTGAAGTTTATTTCATCAGATATCAGTATGGCCACTCCTGCTTTTCTCTGGTTACCATTTGCTTGGAGTATTGTTACCCACCCTTTCACTCTGAGTCTGTGTTTGTCCTTATGACTGAGGTGTGTCTCTTGGAGACAGCATATGGATGGGTTTTGTTTTTTAATCCAGTCTGCTACTCTGTGTTTTTCATTGGTGAGTTCAGTCCATTAACATTTAGAGTGATGATCAATCTGTGAGGAGTTCCTGTGGACATTAATTTTTGTTTTGTTTTATTTTATTTTATTTTTGTTTCTTTCTTGTTGCTCCAACTCTATTCCATTTTGCCTGATGTTTTGTTTCAGTTCTAAGAGCCTCCTTCATTATTTCTTGAAGTGCCAGCCTTGTGCTGGCAAATTCCCTCAACTTCTGTGTGTCTGAGAAGGTCTTTATTCCACCTTCATATCTGAAAGATAATTTTGCTGGATAATGTATTCTTGGCTGGAAGTTTCTCTCTTTAAAGTTTTGAATATTTGATTCCACTCCCTCCTGGCTGTTAGAGTTTCTGCTGAGAAGTCTGATGCCAGCCTGATGGATTTTCCTCTAAAGGTCAAAATTCTTTTTTCCCTGGCTGCCTTGACAATTGTCTCTTTGTCTTTAGTTTTTTACATCTTCAGTGTTATGTGTCTTGGAGAAAATCTGCTAAGGTCCAGGTATCTAGGGGACCTGTTTTCTTCTTGAACTTGGGGTTCCAGATCCTTCTATTGGTTTGGAAATCTCTCATTTACTATTTGTTTGTGTATGTTCTCTATAGAGTACTCTGCTCCTTTTTCTAATCCTATTATTCTGATGTTGTTTTGTCTTATGGACTCAGATAGTTCTTGCACAGTTCTTTCCATCCTTTTGATTCTGTATTCCCTCTCTTCTTCTTTCTGAGCTGTTTCCATATTCTGATCTTCAATATCACTAATTCTTTCTTCCATCTGGTTGCCCCTGTTTCCTATGGCATGTATTTCATTTCTCACTTCTTTTATTGTATTATTTACCTCTCTAATTTCCATCCCAGGCCTGCTCCAGCAACCAGCCATTCAGGGCAGAGTTGCAGGCTCGCACTACTTGTAGGCCCCAGTCCGCAAACCACAAGTCCAAAGCCATGGGCCTGAGCTCATGGGTCATGTGAAGGCAGCTGGCTCACCTCCACAGTGGGCTAGGAACAGTAACTGTGACCCTGTGTAAGAGCTGTGCGTGTGCGTGCTGTGGGTCATGAAGGCACCAGGAGCCAAGGTTCTGTCTTTTGGGACTCACCTCAGCCTGCAGTTGTTCAGAGTGCTCACTCAGCCCCCTTGTAACTTAAAAGCTTCAGAGGCTGGCTTCCAAGCTCTGTCCCCAACATGCTGCTGTAAGGGCTTGCATCCCATGGTCTCCCACCATTCTGCCACTTTGCTGGCTTTCACACGTTGTTGCCTCTTGGCCTCCAGCCTCCCATGCACTGTGCGTTCCCAGATAGCAATAATTGGGTCCTGTCGCAATCTGTCTCTGCTCCCTTCCCCTCACTTCCCCTCGCCCCCTTCTCTCCAACCTTCAGGTGTTTTCTTGCAATATGTGGATTTCTCAGCTGTCGTTATGTCTGTCACTCGGGGTTCTCTTTCTTGGCTCCTGGATGGCCATTCAATTGTGTTTTCTGGGAGAGGGTTTAGGGATCTCCTCTCTGGTTGCCATCTTGCCTTCCCCAATTTCTATTTTATATCTCAATAAGAAAAAATTCACCATCAAGGAATCAAGGTTTTTTAATATGCCTTTGCTATATACAGGCAGCAGTGGGGTACTAGATGCTCTAGTTTCATTCAGGTAGGCAAGATAATTTACCCTTGTCAGTTATTTTCAAACCACAAAAAGTTTGGTTTTAGACAACAGGGATGGTCAACAAACTTAACAGTGAATGGGGAAAGCAGGGCAATGGTCTAGATAAAAACAAAATGTTTATAAGAAAAAGGTAACAGTCCCTGCATTACAACCTGTTAACTAAGTTTCCTGAAATACTGTGAAGGAGGGTCTATTATAGGAAAAAAGAGGGTATTCTGAGCTGGGATCTGGAAGAGGCAGGGCAGTGAAGAGTGATCACAGGACAACATCCCACCCCTTATTTTAGGTCTGCTCTCTGGACTTATTTTGAATTTTTTCCAAGGACATGGAACTTTCCATGCTAAAACTGGGCCTGAGGTATTTCCCAGGATTGGGGACTTTCATATAAACAATAATAATAACAAGTAACATTTAATGAGTACCTATTGTGTGCTAGCCATCTTCTAAAGATTTTATAGGCATCAACTTTCTTTACTCTTTACAACTCTCTAAGGTAGATACTATGTCATTTCCATTTTATAGAGGAAGCAACTGAGGCAACTTGCTGAAGGCCATGCAAACAGCTGAGAAGGATCAGATCCAGGTTTAAAAAAAGAGTGTGCCAGTCTCTGAGATCATTCTGCCTTGGTTCAAGTAATGGCTTTAGTGCATGTATCATTAATACTGGAAAGCACATAACATTATGAGTGGCACATAAGAAATACACCATAGTGTTTGCTATTATTATTTTAAAAAGGGTCTTTGCTCTCTAAGAGCTTAAAGAGTAGATATTTTAAAATGTTGGTAAGATCTATAAAGCAGTAGAGGAACCTATTGAATGGATACATGAGACAGATAACAGATGCATGGGAGTGTTCAGATGAAGTAACAGCTCTGAAACAGACTAGTGCTTTCTGGATCACAGATTGCTCTGTGTGGTGCCTGCTTAAAATTCTACCTTAGCAACAGACATTAGCCTCTAGTCCTGAATGGCTTCAACTGATCATTACATTCTTTGTGTTTGACTATCATATGAGTATGTGTGAAAATATAGTGTGATTTTTATTAATCATTAAAATTATCTTAAGGAATGGTGTGATATTTACTTCCTTAGCTGAAAAAAGCATTTATTAATTTATTAATTTTTCAGAGGAATCCTCTATTAATTTCATATATAGATCTATAAGATTTCAAGCCTTAGAATTAGGACTCAGAAATAAACATGGTGCTGAGTCAGAAATTGACTCTGGAGTAAGGAAGATGGGAAGGGATATAATTTTAATGGAAACCTGAAGACTAAGAGGCAGACAGGAAGCAAGGAGTCAGGGGAGCCACATTGTGGATCTCCTGAGAAAAGGCCCTTGATGGGAAAATGGCTTCATGCCTTGTGAGAATCAAATATGAGTACTTTGTTGGGGCTGTAGAATTGTGAATTAGAAGCATAGTGAATTGGTTCCGCAACTAGCTGATGTTCCCAGAGATCCAGGGTTGAGTGTGGTTTTCTGTCTCTGGGTTTTTTATTTAAATCATCTGGACTATACAACCTTCCAATATTACTATATAAAAATTTCACATCATGGGGTGAGAGATAATCTTTGTGCTCAGGTTGTTTTTCATTGATTGTTTGCAAATGAGTTGAATGCTGTGTATCTGTGTATACTTAAATCCCAAAGAGCCTTTGTCTTGGATGAAATGACTCATCACTCTTTGATTTTGCTTAACAGTAAATAGTTATGTTTTTTCCTCTGGTAAGATGGATTTACATACTTTCACCAGCATACATGTCTAACTTCTTCTTACCCAAGTAGATTTCTCAGAAATAAAAAAACAACAACAAATATTAAAAATAGCTCAATGTTTCCTATTCTATTAGTCTCCTTAGAGCCACTACTGTACTTGTGATACTTGGAGTATAACAATCAAGTAGAAAATTAGCTTGCCAAAAAAGAGGGCTTGATATACAGGGTCAAGCCATGTGATTTCTTCAGAGCTCTTTGAGCAACAACCATCAATGCAATAAAAATGGCATCTTTGAAAACAAATCATCTTATCTTATCTGATAAGGCTGTCTTTTCTCATTACATTAATGTTGCTAAGATCACACATATTAAACAAAGTTTTTAATTTAAAGGAAAAATTCCCAAAAGCAGGTGGAAAAATAGGTCATGATAATGCTTAAAAACATGCACTTGAGGAACATTTTAAAAATCTTCTCAACTGCAGTGGGATGCACTATACAGATGAAATTGGGTCCAAGTTTAATGAGAGGAAAGATTCAGTCTCTTTCTCTCTCCCTTCTTGTAATTCAGTTAAGAAGCTAATTGTTATAACAAGTTTATGTGGTACCGCCAACAAATTTCTTGGAATGAAGTGCAGTAGATATTAAAGGAGCTAAAATTCAATTCAGATGTTGGAGTGTTAATTTTAAAACAGAACAACACACCTGTACTACTTTTGGCAGGCTCTGGAAAACCTAGCATCATATGTATAACTCACCTTCTCAGGCTAGATTTAGTAAAGATTATTGGGATGAAGATGGAGAGGAAGAAATTACATTATTTATGAAATACTTTCAAAATTTTTTCATAAATTATTCTAATTGATAAACTGGTTAAGAATGTTGGCTTTTAGGCTTAAGTTCAATTAGCAAAGCTTCCAGGTTAAGAGCCAGACAGATGTAACACTCTTTCTAGGATAAGTTTGTGAAATTGTCTGACCTTGTACTGGATGATTACATGTATAAATGTTCTAGAATATGCAGACTGTGTCATAACAGAAGGCAGATTGTTTAGGCCCAGGTGTGTAGAGAGTAAAGGGGTTCAAAAGGCATGGGGACCTGAGAAGTGATAAAAATATTCTGCATGTAGGTGGCAGAGTGTTTTTACAGATACGTGAGTAATCTCTCAAAGTTCATCGAATTTATAGTTTAAATAAATGAGTTTATTGTACTCAAATTGTTCCTGAATAAAATTGATATGGGACATTGTAGCTGTATTACTTCTTATTAAAATTAATTTAGCTTAAGCCGGGTGTATCTTAAATCATTTTGATAAGTTGATCCTCTAGCAATCTACTGCCACTAATTATGACTACATGTTAAGGGTTTCTTTTAAAACTGCATCAGTTATAAAATATTGTGGAGGACCAATATTCATATAAAAAGAATATTTTAAAAGACAAAGCTAAATAGAGTAAATGCTACATATCTAATTGCTGAATATTACTATGGAAACCTTCAAATTACTTCCCTTGGGAAGCTATGTAGTGACACTAATGCATAGTCCACCCTTCAAAGCAATTTTGGAATGCTTTCTGGGAATAGCTATCAGAGCTGTAATCATACCTAAAATCTGACAATTAAGTTCACAAACTTGCCACTGTGTGATTATGTTGGCAGCACTGTACAAACAACTTAGGAAGGTGTCATAACCTTGACAAGTTTGTAAACTTAATTATCAGATTATGAGTCCAATGACAGCTCTGATGGACACTGCAGAAAAAGAGTTCCAAAATTGCTCTAAAGGGTTGACTAGGTGCTGGCATTCGTACATAACTTCCCAAGGGGAATACTTTGAAGGCGACCATAGTGATATTCAGCAATGAGATATGTAGCACTGTTTCTAGAATGAGTTTGCAAATTGTCTGACCTTATATATATCTTTCTGTGCTGGCTTCTTTCACTCAAAGTAAGGATTCTGGGATTCATTTATTTTTTTACTGTGGCACATGTTAGAACTTCACTCCTGCTTATAACCTAATACAAGTATCTCACTGTATATGGAAACACTCCAGTTTTGATTATCCATTCATTGGTTGATAGACACTTGAATAGTCTCTAGTTTTAAGCTAGGATGAATAAAGCTGCTATCAACATCATGAACATATCTTTGTGTGGACATATATTTTTGTTTTAATAAGTAAATAAATACCTAGGAGAGGAAAGGCTTCGTGTACGTTTATTACAGGTTTACAAGGTCTGACAATTAAGTTTGAGAACTTGCCACCATGTACTTATGTTGGCAGTGTGTAAAAACAATTTTGTAAGGTTTCATAACTTTTGTATATCTGTCTCAAAGCTGTGTTCACGCCACACCTGTGGTGGTGTCTTGCTGAGTGGCATTCATTATTGTTGCTGCATGTTTTTGAGTGTGGTCATGAAAATATTGAGCAACAAACAAACATTAAATTACTTGTTAAACTTGGCAAGAGTAGAAGTGAAATCAGTAACATGTTATTCCAAGTTAATGGAGATAATGCCATGAAGAAAACAGCAGTGTATAAATGGATTAAATGTTCTTCTGAAGGGAGAGAAAGTGTCACTGATGAAGAGAGGTCAGGGCAGCCAGTCACTAGCAGAAATGATGAAAACACTGCAAAAACTTATCAAATTGTGAGTCTAAATCATTGGCTGACTGTGAGAATAGCAGACCAAGTAAACATCAATAGAGAAACAGGTAAATTTTAACTGAAAATCTTGGCATGAGAAAGGTGTGTTAAAAAATTATCCCTCAGGAGCTCACTGATAAACAAAAGTAAATGAGAGTTGAAGTTTGCCATGACCTTTTGGAGAAGCAAGACAATGTTCTGGGCCATGTTATCACTGGTGACGAAATGTGTGTTTACCAATATGACCCTGAAGCACAGCGCCAAAGTGCACAATGGAAGTCAGCCAATTCTCCATGGTGTTCCATCAGTCCAAATCAAGAGTCAAAATGATGTTGCTAACCATTTTTGATACCAGAGCAAATGTTCATTATGAATTTGTATCAACTGGACAGTCAACCAAGATTATTATTTGAAAGTGCTGAAAAGGCTGCATGAAAAAGTTAAACAAAAATGACCTAAACTTTTCACCAACAACTCATGGTTCTTGCATCACAAAAATGTACCATTTCACACTGCACTGTCTGTGAGGGAGCTTTTAATCAGTAAACAAATAACTGTGTTGGAACACCCTTTTTACTCACCTGATTTGGCCCCCAATGACTTTTTTATTAACCTCAAAATAAAGAAAATACTAAAAGAAAGACATTTTGATGACATTGAGGACATCAAGGATCATACAATGAAAGCTCTGATGCCTATTCCTGAAAAAGATTTTCAAAATTGCTTTAAAGGGTGCACTAGGTGCTGGCGTTGGAACATAGCTTTCCAAGGGGAGTATTTTGAAGTTTACCATGCTGATATTCAGCAATGAGGTATGTAGCAATTTTTCTAGGATGAGTCTGCAAACTTAATTGTCAGACTTTATATGTTTAACATTTTAAGAAATAGCAAAACTGCTTTCCAATCTGATTTAGCATTTTTTTCCCTCATAGTGGTAGATGACATTGTACTTGTTTCATAGCTGCCTCAACGCTTGGGATTTTCAACTTGTAAATAGTAGAAATTTTAATTAGTGTGCATATAAAAAGATTTTAAATTATAAATATATGGCAGAATATTCTTCTGCAGTTATTCAGAGATGCACAGCTCTGTTACCCATAAGTGGCATGTCAGAATGACTTGAGAAAGAGTTCACTTTCTCATGTCCTCAACAGCTATGCATTGAGTGTCAAGTGTGTGCCAGTGCTGTTCTCTCAGACTGATGCAAGGCAGTGAACGACAGACAAAAAAATGACCTGAACTCATGAACTTTACATTATGGTGGCAAGAATTTTTTAAATACATAAAAATATAGATTTTAGTAAAAATATTTTATTTCAATATATAAATATAATTTTAAACTGGAAATATTTACACTATTTTGATATAAATATGAGAGCTGTCCAGAAAGTATCCAGTTATGTAATATAAAAAATAGAGGCATTTTTGGTTGGGTTCTTTTGGGACAGCCCTCATATATAAAATGAAAAAATATATTTTTGTATATAATATACAGATATAAGATTTTTTCCACTGTAGAAAAACAAAAAGTAAAGAGGATAGGAAGAACATAAGGAAGTGGAGACGAGCTTTCAAATTTAAATAACATGGACATGGAAGAGCTGAAAAGAAGGTGACTTTGGAGCAATGGCTATAAGGATGTCTGAAAAAATGCCATGAGGATGTCTGGCAGAAGAAGATTGCAGATTAAGGGAATAGCAAGTGCAAAGGCCCTGAAGCAGGAGCACACCTGGTAAATTCCAGAGACAGCAAGGTGTCTTATGTGAATGGAGCAGAAAGATAGATTGGGAGAGTTGTAGAAATAGAATAAGATTGATATGTAAAATTAGCTGGGGTAGGAGCTACTGCAATGCCTTTTGTTTTGGCTGAAGTGAGACTAAGTCCTTGAAGAGTTCTGGGCAGAAGATTATTCTGATTCTTTTAAGTCTCACTCTGGCTGCTACATAGGGAAGCAAAGAACCATCAGGAAAACTACTTTGAATGCAAATGCCATTAAAATATGGGGGAAAATTTATCTATTTCTGGCAAACACATATGTGGTTTAATATGCTTAGAGTGCCTGAGCTTAGTATATCACCAATGCCTTAAATTGTAATATATAAACTCCTGTGTAATATAAAGTGTATGAGATGTTAAAATGACATTTTAAAAACTAAAATAGTGTCATTAAAGCCAACAGTATGACAGCAGATATCATGAAAGGACAAAAACACACAATGATACAGATCAAGTTAAGTTGATTCTCTTTCCAGATAAAATGCATGTGATTACAGGAAATATAATTACCTCATCTCAAACTTCTTATTCTTTATAACTTATTATATATGTAACACAGTTATGGTATAAAGATACATAATTATAATAGTATAATTATAACTATATTATAGTTATATTTAAATAATATTGGGACACAACTCTGAACAAGCATAAGTCACACAGACATAGGGAGAGGATGCTGCTTACCTTCTCCAGGTTGGGCTCACATAAAGCTAAGGTGAGCTCACTGTTATCCATCACCTAAGCTGCTACCACATCTAGCAGCAATGAACATGTCACAGCTGCTGAGGTTGTTAATCTAAACAAAGATATAACAAGACCTGGATTGTGCTGCAACTGTGAATCCCAAGTAAAAACACACATTTGTTTAAAATATAATTTCTGAGTGTAACAAATATTTCACTAATCTGAATTAATTTGTATCACATTGTAATAAGTATATTCTTTTATCTTAAAGATTAAAGAGTCAGAAATTTACTTACCAAAATTAACACTGCTGTTTTTCAATAAATAACTGAAATGTTCAAACATAGCTTTTGAATTTTGCTTACTTATCTGTCAAAAGTAATAAAAAAATAATGGCAACAGTTGGCCACCATCTTTCAAAAAATGATCTTCCTCATAAAAGAGCAGTTTATTAGCTATGAAAGAAAGTTTTTTAAAATAAAACTCAGTTCAGAGGTTGAGGTATTTATCACATTGTCAACCCACATGTATGCTCATGACTGCCAATTCTCAGATATTGAAGACCTTCCCATTTCCAGACTATGACTTACCTAGTCCTTGAGCCACAGAAAATCAAGCCTGGCACTAATTTTAAAACCTCATTACTTGATCTGGAATTAATCAACCATCCTAAAGCTGAAGGTGGCATTAGCTTGCTTAAGGAATCAGGTAAACTACCACTCTTAGCTGTGCTTTTTTGGAAAATAATGCAATCTTACTAATTTCATTCTATGAAACTGGAATAAGATGGACAATAATACTCACTATAGATAAGAAAGGGGGATGTCAATGAGATAGTTTATTTAAAATGTCCAGTTAATATTTGGAACACATAACAGGGTAAGCTTGTCAGTGTTGCTATTAATATTGTTGTTATTATTAAGATTCCAGGGACTCACAATACCTCTGGTTTGCACATGGCTTCTTTGTGATAATGAATTCTCTGACCAGAAGTTGAGACACGTCAAACACATCTCCCCTGAGAGCCAATCCTAATTCTAAAATATGCAGATGATCCCTGGAGTCTTTTTAATGCAATATTTAACAAATGTCTTTATAAGTATGCTTAATAGTTAGACTGAATGTGAGAATCATGGACTCAATTCCATATTTTGGAAAATACATCATAAAATTTCAAAAAATATTGAAATGTATTTTGCAAATCAGAGGCATTTATACTGATTTATATGAAGTTATTTTTTACACTACTTTATTCAGTTGATTTTAAAGAACATTTTTAAAATTTTAATCTCTTAATAATTCAACTTTACATCTTACAACTACTCCAGAGCATCATTCTCAAATCTTGGTCTAAATCAGGAATTGAGTAGAAGCAACCATCATAGGAATCATGGGGAGTGGCTGGGTTTGAGGGATGTGTTTGAGTTATGGACTTCTATGTAATGGAAATAAATTCATAATTCAAAATTTCAAAAATATAGGATAATATTCAATTTTAAAGTTTCTAAATGCACAGAAATTTTTAAAATTAAATAATAAAGGAGAAAAATAATGTAATATGAAGAGGGTAAACTGATTAGAAATTTATAGCAATTATGGATTCGAATTTTAAAATTCTGTCTTTTAGGCATGAAATTATAAACCTTATCTTTTTGAGTTAATATTTACCATTTTAACACAGTATGCTCCTTTGTTTACAAACAAGGAGAAAGAGGAGGTGTGTTCTGGAGCTCAGATAAAGCACAGATTAGCCATCAGATTATAGGACTGAAACCCCAGAAGAGCACAGAGTTGTGCCCTCACCTGGGAGCGCGTCCCCCATCAGGGACATGGCTTGGCCTGTGTGTAGCTTCTCAGTCAAGGTGACTCTTATGTCCTAGATTTGACTAGAAGGAAAACTGGATCCACTGCCTGAATGTCACCTTTCATAACTTCCCAGAGCTGGGAGAGTCCCCCAGGCAGGACAGAGAGGTACCAGAGTTTATGGGGCAGGTCTGACAGGCCAAAAACTCAGTTTTTTGGAATGGCCACAGTGCTTAGGTCTGCCCAAGCCAATCCCAGGAGGGTGAGGCTCAACATGAACGTCTGGCTCTTGGGACCACTTCTCTTGCAGACCCCACTCTAGCAGCCCCAGCAAAATCAGAATATGGAGAAAATTAATGGGAGACTGCAGTTGGTGAGGGGGACCTCTCCCCAGTTGGGCTCACAGTCCCTTGGCTCCCTTCACTGCTCCTGGCCTTTTGGTCCTATGTGTGCCACACCTTGGGGCTGCTGGTAAAGGTGCGGTGCAACATGGTGCCCTGATTGGCTTGGATGTGATAAATCTGGAGAGGCCAAAGGCAGGTGACAGAGGCCCTAAGACCTGCTCCTCTTGTTGCCCAGAATGCTTCTCCTCCACTTTCTTGGCCAGGCTCCTTTCTCCATGTCTCAGATCAGAAGTTCCCTTCACCAGGAAGCCCTGCCTGACTGTGCTCTGGCTGGTCAGGTGCCCCACTGTGTTCCCCCAGCCCCTATGCTCTCCATCCCAGCCCCATCCACTCTGAGTCATCTGTTTGGGAACTGGGTTGTTTCTCACATAGGACTGTGAACCCTATGAAAACAGGGTGAGGACTGTTTGGGTCACAGACATATCCCCAGCACAGAGCAGGCACTGGGAAAGCATGCTGAATAACAAAATCCATATGGGAATGGATGTGGGAAGAAGACCCACCTGGTCTGTGTCCTTGCAGTTGCTATTGAATGGGTCTGGGATGGCCACCCGGGGGTAGAGGCCATGACCCAGCACCAGCTTGAGCAGGGCCATCTGGTCCCAGGTCAGGGCCTGGGCTGAGCTGGAGGATGCCTGAAGCTACTTTGGGCTGTAATGCAGCTTAAACTTCACATTCTAGTGAGAAGAGAGGAAGGTGGGTTCCCAGGAGGCTTGTACTAAGATATTTGAATTGAAGAAGTTCTGTAGACTGCTGGTGCCACGTCCTGTCTATGGAATCCTGGCTCCTGAGGTGAGGGAAGGGCTGTGTTCTCTCAGACATCCAGGATAAGATCGTGCTCCCTCACACCCCCAGGACAAAGCCATATCCTCTCAGATCTTCAGGGAAGACCATGTCCCAACTCTGGTAAACTCCAGCCCCTCACCCCAGCCACCAGGCAGCCCCATGACCCCAGTGAGATGTCCACATTGTTGCTGGCCTTCCAGGAGGCTGTACTACCCTGGTTTTTATCTTTGAAACAGTCATCCTGGTCCTTCTGCAGACATAGCACCTTGTGCCTGTGCCCGCTGCTCTCCTCATGTTGGTGCTTCAGCTAGTACAGGACCTGGTACTCCCAGAGCTGCTGCAGCTATCCCCCAGCTTCAGAGCCTCAGGCCCAGCCAACAGCCTGTGGTTCTCTAACAACTGCTGGGATGGGTGGGGCCTGAGTGAGGGACACAGGGCAGGCCAAGTCAGCTCTGGACCCAGACACATATTCAAGTCTGGGGTCTGCCACCTGTTGGTAAGCAATCTCAGCTTTCTTTTTTTTTTATTTTTTTTATTTTTATTCTATTTTTTTTTTATTGGGGTGACATCTGTTAGCAAGGATTACATAGGTTTCAGGCATACAATTCTACAGTGCATTGTCAACTTGATGTATAATCAGTTCACCACCTAATGTGACTTCTTTTTCCAACACCTTATATTTAGCTTCCCCCCTCCTCTCCCACCCCCTTCCCTTTCTCCCCTCCCTAACCCACTCGTCCCCAAATAAACATTAAACTATTGATTGTGTCCATGGGTTATTTGTTTCTTCATTTCTTTTTTCTTTGCTTTCAGTTTTATATTCCGCATATGAGTGAAGTCATACAGTTCTTTGTTTTTTTCTGTCTGGCTTATTTCACTAAGCATGATGATCTCCAGGTCCATCCATTTTGTCACAAATGGCAATATTTCATCTTTTCTTATAGCTGCAATCTCAGCTTTCTGAGACAATTTTCTTCAAATGAAAAATAGGCAACTTCCCAGTGCCTCCTGGCTGGGGCTCTTGGGAGCTGAAGTGGATCATATAAGAACAACCATTTGCACAGTGTGGGCCCAGGAGACTGTTTCATGAAAGAGAGCTGATGTTGTTGGCCAACAAATGCCTAGGCTGAGGACAGGAAAAAGAAAGTGAGAGAGAAGAGGAGGCCAGGTAATTATCACCCAGGGTCCTCCCTGAGGGCTCCTGTCACAGCTCAAACCTTCCCCTTCAGGCCTGTGCCAGCCCCTTGGGCCTCTACACTGGTGGTCCTCAATGATGTGGTCCTCCAACAAGCGGCAGCATCTGGATCAAGGGAACTTGTCAAAACGCCAAGTCCTGGGCCCTATTCCTGAAAACAAAATCAGAATCTTGGATGTAGAACTGCAAACATGGATTTATCAGACCACTGGGGGAGGCTAATGCATATAACAGACCCCCTGCCCTCCACTCTGCACACACCTTTGAAAACAGTCTTTGAGCAACCCTTGTGGATTGGACCCTGTTTGTTGCTGAGCCCAATTAATGGAGTACATAGAATATTGTGTGAAACACAAAAATAGAGAGCACACACAGAGACAGAGACATGCAGAGAAAGAGAGAGAGGCCCATACCTAGGGTCTCCTGCTCTAGAAAGCCAGACATTGGGAGATGCTGAGAACAGTCAGGACATCACTGCTCCCTAACACTGGGAGCCCTAAAATTGTACGTGATGCTTTGGTTGGGTGATTGCCCACTCGGGGACTCAAACTGCCCATCTGCAACCAAAGGGAATGGATTACCCGAGAGATACATTTTTTTTTTAAATTCATTTTTATTGTTAGACTTATTAGGGTCACATCTCTTAGCAAGGATTACATAGGTTTCAGGCATACAATTCTACAATGCATTGTCAACTTGATGTATAATAAGTTCACCACCCAATGTGACCTCTCTTTCCATCACTCTATATTCAGATTCCCCCCCACCCCCTCCCCTTTCTCCCCTCCTCATCCCACCCGTCCCCAAACAAACATTAAACTATTGATTGTGTCCATGGGTTATTTGTTTCTTCATGTATTTTCTCTTTGTTTTCAGTTTTATATTCCGCATATGAGTGAAGTCATACAGTTCTTTGTTTTTTCTGTCTGGCTTATTTCACTAAGCATGATGATCTCCAGGTCCACCCATTTTGTTGAAAATGGCAATATTTCATCTTTTCTTACACCTGAATAATATTCCATTGTGTATATGTAACACAGCTTCTTTATCCAGTCATCTGTTGCAGGGCATTTTGGTTGTTTCCATGTTTTGGCTACTGTGAAGAACGCTGTTATGAACATTGGGGTATATAAGTCTTTGCAGACAAAGGTTTTCAAGTCTTTTGGGTAGATTCCCAGAAGGGGGATTGCTGGGTCAAATGGAAGCTCCATTCCCAATTTTCTGAGGAACCTCCACACTACCTTCCACAGTGGTTGTACCAGTTTGCACTCATACCAGCAGTGTACCAGAGATCCTTTTTCTCCACATCCTCTCCAGCACTTGTTATTCCTTGTCTTGTTGATAATAGCCATTCTCACAGGTGTGAGGTGGTATCTCATTGTGGTTTTGATTTGCATTTCCCTGATAGCTAATGAGGATGAGCACTTTTTCATATGTCTGCTGGCCATTTGTATTTCTTTGTGGGAGAAGGGTCTGTTTAGTTCTTCTGCCCACTTTTCAATTGGGTTGTTTGTTTTTTTGTTGTTAAGTCTTATTAGTTCTTTATATATTTTAGATATTAGACCCTTATCTGATGCATTATTTGCAAATATTTTCTCCCATTCAGTTGGCTGTCTCTTTGCCTTGTTGATGGTTTCTTTTGCTGTGCAGAAGCTTTTTAGTTTGATATGGTCCCATTCATTTATTTTTGCTTTTACTTCCCTTGCCTTTGAGGACAGGTTCATGAAGTCTTCCTTGAGTCCTAGGTCTATAAGTTTAGTACCAATGTCTTCTTCTATACAGTTTATTG
>PVJL010013645.1:0-31330 GCA_004026885.1 Lyroderma lyra
AAGGGGATAGAAGTGATAAGGGCAAAGAGGGAACATAAAAGGTATTGTAATCATTCTTCTCTACATTGGGTGGTGGCCTACAGTTGTTTGTTGTATCAATATTTTTTATACCTTACTTATAGTACAAATGTTATTTTGTTTCTACCTCATAGTTAATAAAAAAACTTCAAATAAATATAATTCACCAAAGAGATTGGGGGTGGACCTGCTAAGAATACACATTATAATAACAAACTGCCTAGTGGGGAGTTGATGGAATAAGGTGAAACGCCTGAAAGAAACTTTATAATAATACCAGAGGCAATTGAAAGACAGTCCCCAGAGATAAAAGCCAATGGAGGTCCCGGGTGAATGGTGGTGGCCCTGCAATCATTGGCAATCCCTTCACTGGGGACCACTGGGGAAGGCACAGTGTCTCTACAGCTAGAGAAATACAAGTTCCAGGCAGGCTGAGTTACCATAACAAATACATCCAAAGTGTGAATGGTGCAAACACAACAAGCATCATTTCTGCCTCCTGTTCCCAGTCCAAGGAAGATGGTCCTGGTTGGTCCTCTCCTTCATGCAGTGATTAGATCTCAGGCCCCTGTAGTCTTATGTCCCCTTGGGTCTGCTATCATCTGCTTCCAGGCAGGGAAAGAGGAAGGAAGCAGGAGAGACACGTCTATTTTTTTAAGTTTTACCCCAGTGACCTTGGGACAAAGATCTCTTAGACAGGACACAAAAAGAACAAACCATCAAAGGAAATATTGACAAACCAATTAATTGGACTGCATCAAAATGAAAAACGTCTCCTTTTCAAAACACACCAGTAACAAAATGAAAAGACAAGCCACAAGAGATCACTTTTGTAATCCATATATCTGACAAAGGACTGCATCGGCATATCTGAGGAACTCTTAGAATTCAATAAAAAGACGACAAAAAATTATTTATTTAAATGAGCAGAAGTTTTTAAAACATTTACAAAAGAACATCTACAAGTGACCAAGAGGTACATCAAAGATCCTTTATACCATTAGTCGTCAAGGAAATGCAAGTTAAAACTACAATGAGATATCATGATGCACCTACTAAATGTTTAAAATTAAACAGACTGACAGTATCAAGTGTTGGTGAGGGTGTGTGCTAAAGAACTCTCACATGTTACTGAAAGTAGAATGGTACAATCACTGTGGAAAACATTTTGGCAGTTAGTTTCTTGTAGTTACACATGCACTCATGTGACTCAGCAACTCCACTACTAGCCATGTACCCAAGAGAATAGTAAATATATGTTCACATGGAGACTGGACACAAATGTGCATTTCAGCCTTATTCATAATAATCCTGAACTACAAACAAACCAAGCACCTACCAACAGGTGAATGGATAAAACCTGTGGCATATTCATACTAAGGAACCCTACTCAACATAAAAGGAACAAACTACTGATACACAGAACAATATGTATGGATTCCAGAACATTATATTAAGCAAAAGTAGGCAACCCAGACAACTTCATGTATTCTGATTCCACTTATATGATCTTAGAATATGCAAACCAATGCATGGTAAAGCAGATCAGTGGTTGCCTAGGGATGGGAGAGCATTACTGCAAAGGAGCATGAGAAAACCCTTTGGGGTGGTAGAAATGTTCTATAACTTGATTGTGGTGGGAGTGGCATATATCGATCTGGTATAGGGAGGTACTCGTACATGAAGTCTGACAATTAGGTTCACGAACTCATCCTTAAAAAGTGCTACATACCTCATTCCTGAATATCATTACGGTCACCTTCAAGTACTCCCCTTGGGCAGTTATGCACCTACACCAGCTCCTAGTCCACCCTTCAAAGCAATTTTGGAACTTTTTCTGGAATGGCCATCAGAACTGTCATCAGTCCCAAAATCTGACAATTAAGTTTGTGAACTTGCCACTGTGTGTTTACATTGTCAGCACTGTACAAACAATTTGGTAAGGTGTCATAACCTTGCCAAGGCTATGATGACAGGTCTGACGGCCATTCCAGAAAAAGAGTTCCCAAATTGCTTTGAAGGGTGGACTAGGTGCTGGCATTGGTGCACAGCTTCCCAAGGGGAGTACATCAAAGGTGACCATACTGATATTTGGCATGAGGTATGTAGCACTTTTTCTAGGATGAGTTCACAAACTTAATTGTCTGACCTTATTCATCAAAGTGTTCACTTTTAAAGGGTGTTTTTCATTGTATATAAATTATACCTTAATAACTCTGATTTAGAGAAGAAGGAAAAGGAGAAGGAAGAGAAAGAAGAAGAGGAGGAGTAGGAGAGCGAGAAGGATAGGAAGGAGGAAAAGGAGAAAGTCTTAGTCCAGAAAGTGCACACACATAACTTTGCTTATATTCCAGTGTTTAGAACAATCTATCATAAAGGCAATCCAACTGCAAGGGAGGCTGGGAAATGTAGTCCAGCTGTGTGGCTGGGAAGAAGAGAAACATGATTTTTATATTTACCCACATTGCACCATTATCAGTGCTCTCATCTTTTCTCCTGTATCTGAGTTACCATCTGGTGCCATTTCTCTTCATCTAGAACTTCCTTTAGTATTTTTGTGAAGGGGAGGTCTGCTTAATTTTTGTTTAGCTGAAAATGTCTTTAGATAGCTTTCATTTTTTATATGAAAAGGGTATTTTTCACTAGTTATAGAATTTTGAGTTGACCAGGTTTTTTTCCTTCGCAGCATGATAAAATTGTCATTTCCTTGTCTCATGATCTCCATTGCTTTTTATGAGAAGTCAGTTCTCATTTGTATCACTGTTGCCTGCTAATGTAGTGGGGTTTTTTTGTCTCTACTTTCAAGTTTTTCCCTTTCTTTGGTTTTTAATAGTTTGAGGATGATGTTCCTAGATATAGTTTTCTTTGTATTTATCCAGCTGTGGGATTTGCTGAATTTCTTAGATCTGGTTTATATGTCCATAAAATTTGGGAAAATTTAGAAGATTGTTTTTTCCACATATTTTTTTCTGCTGAATTCCCTCTCCCTCTTCTCCTATGACTCCAAGAACACACATGATAGACCACTTGACATTGTCTCACAGGACAATGAGACCATGTTCAATTTTATTTCAATTAATCTATTTTTCTCTCTTCTCCAGATTAAATGATTTCTTTTGATCTATATTCAACTTCACTTACCCTTTTTCTGTCATCTCCAATTTGTTATTAAATTCATGAGTAAATTTTTCACTTCAGATTATTTTGCTTTTCAATCCTAGAATTTCCATTTGGTTCTAATTTTTATCTTCTTTCTTCCATCTGCTCATCTCTATTATTAAGTCTTTGTATATATTAATGGCTTTTTCTTAAAAACTTGTCAGCTAATTCCAACATCTGAGTCATTTTGATATCTGTTTCTATTGACTATTTTTTCTTTCGACTATTGATTCCATTCTCCTATTTCTTTGGCCTAGCAAATTTTAATTGTCTGTCTACTGTTCATTGTGCAATGCATTGCAGAGACCCTGAATTCTGTATTGCTTTTCTCCATGATGAGCATTGAATACTAGCTGAGCCCCTTGAGTTACTAGCTAATCACCTTGAGCTCTTAGAGGCTTGGTTTTACACATTACTAGAGCAGATCTGTTTCAGTTATGTCCTTAATCTTAGAACAAACCCTTAGTCCGTGGACATAATTGCCACTCTGATAGTGTGGCCCTTCTAGGATTCCAATGGAAAGCCCAAGGATCCATCAAACCTCTCTAACCTGATAGTATTCAAACTCTGAACTGTCTCCCCTAAAATCTGTGTTCAGTTTCTTCAGCTTGGTAGCTACTGCTTTTGGAGGGGCTCCCTTATTATCTCTCCTACACATGTGCCAAGGATTCAGGGGCCCCTCCATGGCACCTTCCCGCTCAGCCTTCAAACTTTCAACCACTATCCACTTTGAAAGCTCTAAACACTAAGCCAGTAAGACTGAGGCCCTCTGCCTAAGTCCCAGCCAGCCCATACCAGGGAATGCCACTGAGGGAAGCCATAGAAATATATGTGTAATCTAGCACAGTTCCTTTCTTTCAAGCATGGAGTGCCTTCCATTATGTATCCATTTGGGGGCACTCTGAAGTATCTTCAAATAGTTACCTTCCACAATTGTCCAGGGTTCATAATTATTATCTATAGGAAAGATATTCTGATATAAACCATTCCACAATGACCCAAACTAGAAATAATTCCAAAGTAGTATTTTATATTTTATAATTGATATTTCTTATATTTCTTTTAAAAGAGAACAAAGGTAGCTATAAGGAAAATCAAAACTTTAGTGGGGTTGTTTATACTTATTTTAGGGTTTGGTGGTACTTTACTATAAACTTCACAAGGCAAGTTATTGTAAATTTGTCAGTGCTTTGGACCACTAAAGAATAAACTCAGCCTCTGCTTCTCACCCCTCTTCAACTCAAGGCTGCTGGACTCTGATGCCCATTCTGATTTGACTCAGGTAAGATTAAAGGCAGTCCAGTCCCACCCTGTAACTTATCCCTGAGTCCTTGTGCTGCTCGTACAGCCTTGGTCTGGTGTCTCAATTAACAGCTTCTACTTTATCCAAAAATCCAACCCTCCCCATGCACATCAGTTCTGGCAAAAGACTTCCCTCCCATCTTCTTCCCTGGGGCACCAAATGCCCGTCAGTCTTTGCCTCAGGAGGCACGAATCATCATGTTCTGCCCAGGACACAGCAGGGACTCAATTAATGTTGGCCAGTGGTTCTCAACTCTTTTTTAAAAAAGAAATATATTGAAGGTCCCTGTATCACTTACTTACTGGTATATAACCAACTGCTCCAAAACTTAGTGGTTTAATGCACTAATTTATTATTTCTCATGTTTTTGTGGTTGGCTGAAATGTTCCTCCATGGGCTCATGTATGAGCTTGCATCAGCTGAAAGGTTGACAGGGCTAGAAGATCTAAGAAGGCTTTGTTCACATGTCTGGCAGTTGGTCTGGCCTCCATCTTCCTGTAAGCTAGACCAGCTTCCCTGCCCTGTGGTCTCGGGATTATATTCCAGGAGGATTAAACCAGAAACTATAAAGAATGTTAATGTCTAGCCTTGAAAGTCACATAACATCCCTTCTGCCATAGTGTGCTGATCAAAGCAAGTCACAAGGCCAGATTCAAGGAGATAAAGAAATAAACTTCACCTGTGAATGGGAGGAGTGGCAATGTCACATTGCAAAGGGACGTGAATACCTGGATGACAGGACCTTGAGGTCATTACACAACCTACCATAGCGCCTTTACTATCATTTAAATGAAAGCATAGGAAATAGAACCAACCTAAACTCAAACTTTTCAAAATTCAAAATAATTCACTATCCATAATATAGGGGAAGAAAAATAAATTATAATAAAACAATCCATGTCTCCACATTTAAATGCTTGGGCATAATCACGCTAGAAAACAAAATGAAATAATCACTCTCTTACAGGCAGATCTACACATGCAGAGACACGCAAGAGTGTTAATTGGTGACTCAGATATTATGAGCATCATTACCACTAGTAATGATTTCTAAAATGCCAAACAACTGTTGGTAACATTCAGAACAACACAAAATGCAAAATTCCCTTGACTTACACCATAGTTGTATTCCTGGACTATTTGGCGTAGATTAAAGCTGAGCCAAAAAGTACTTATGTTCTAGGTTCCATTGCATATGAACAAGTTTGGCACCTACAAGTATGTCTGGCTGGGCATTCAAAGTCCAGCAGGACACGGGATAATTTGTCGAGAACATTGTAGGACAACTAAGCACACCCTCCATGTTTGATCCAGCCAAAACCACAATGTAGAATTTGAGGTGCCCCAAGTATCAGTACAGCTGCTCAAAAACCATCAGATTAGAGGCTATTATATTAAGGCTATGGACCAAAAATGCATAAATGAAAAGGTTCCTCCTGTGCAGTCAGAGACAAAGCACTGCCCGAGAGAACCACCGGTGAGATTTTGGAGGCAAAAGGAAAAGGTGCCCAGGGTAGAGGGGGTGATAAAAGACATGACTCCAGCGCCCAGAAAATGATGAGTGAGGGCTCTGTATTTCCCACCCACACCCATGTCTGGACAGACTCACTGACATGGCCCCTTAGGGAGAGGACAGATCAGGCAGCCCACACACCTGGGTGGCTCACAGAGCCCAGCCTGAGGAAATATGGGTGACACACTGGCCACTGTCTTCCCCCTGTGACACCTGGAGCTGACCCTGGGAACTTGCTTCTGTTGGACTCTAAAGAGGAACAAATTTAGTGCCTCTGGGGAGGGGTTCTGGGGTACAGGGGATACCTCAAGATTAGTTTTTAAGGCTGCACCCCACACACCACCACCATCATCAGTTTTTCTTGAGAAACAAAGGACAGTCACGACTTGATTTGAAAACTGCGGAATACGTGACCAGGTCCCCAGAGGCAAACGGAGCCGGCTGAGAGCCTCTCTGTGTGTCTGAATGTAGCACACACACTTAGAGTGTGATCTATAGGTTATGGAGTAATTTCTGTTAATTAAACTCCTTAATGTAATTTTGAGGTAAGAGTGCTTGGCCTGTATTTCAGACAGTCCCCGGAGGACTGGGAAAGAGAGAGAATATGCCATCTGGCAAAGCACCACAAAACTTAATCACCTGGGGGAATTCTTAGAAAATTGCGCTGATGGAGGAGAGGTACATGGATGGACAAATTGACACACCGAATCTCAACTCACTTTGCCAGTGATTGAGGTCAAGAGCAGGTTTCTGTCTCCCCTACAAGGGCCAGCCCACTCATCCAGCCTCTGGCAGCATCTGGATCCCTGAGAGGCCACAGCAGGTCTTCATCCAACCCCAAAGCCCAGATGATGGAGGCTCTCATTCCTGTGTCCTGACAGGCCCCCCCTCGTCCCCAGGACTCAGGCTTCTCCAACTTCCCCTCCACGTAGAGCCCTCTTACTCCTCAGATTGTGTTTATGCAGGACCACAAAAGCCCCAGGTTAACTCAAGGCCGTGCAACTTTGGAAGAAAATCAATACATAATTATGTGTTCTGTCTGTGTAGCATGGCCCAGAGCCAGGCTGATTGGGAACTAGATAAAGTAGAAATTGAGGGGTCAAGGCTGACCAAGCAGACCGGGGGACACACCCCGGCCCAGTGGAAGGAGCTGGGCCAAAGTGACCACCTCTTGGCTCTCATAGCCTTTTCACTTGAAGCTGCCATGTCCTAGGTCAAGTGCTAACCAGCGGAACCAGGGGTGCTGGCTCTTCTGCTTCTCCCTGTAGAGGAGGACACGCCACTGTGCTTAGGGAGGGCAGGGCTCAGCAGCAGCCTCCGAGCCCCGGGCCCCATTCTCTCCTTTTCAAATCTACCCCATGGGCCCCAGCAACACAAATGCTCTGCCTAAAATGCAAATGTGACCATGTCATTTCTCTGCTTCAAGTCATGTTTTAGCAGCATGAGGTTTATAAGCATCCTGCACGACATCAGAAAGGCCAGAGATTGCTTTTTGCCTGGGTCACCATAAGTCACTGGACATCTCTGTTACATTGACAAACAGGGATATTGACTTCACAGGTGGTTTGTGAGGATTCTACGAAATAATATGGGCAAAACATGAACACAGTGCCTGGTACATGGTAAGCACCATGTAAGTACTAGCCATCATCATCATCATCATCATCATCATCATCATCATCATTTTTAATGGCTTTTTAGAGATAGTGCCCAGTGAGCTAAGTTGAATGAAGAGACTGTAGAACCAAGAAGGAGTGGAGGAGGGGGTGGGGGGTCTTAGGCATTTAAACTGCTCTAATAAAATACTGTCCTGACCAGGTGGCTTAAACAGTTTGAGAAGCTGAAAGTCCAAGATCAAGGTGCCAGCAGGTTAGGTGTCTGGTGAGAGCCCTCTACCTGCTTTGCAGATGGCCACGTTCTTGCTGTATCTTCATGAGGTAGAGAGAGAGATCTTGTGTCTCTCCCTCTTTCTATATGGGCACTAATCCTATCATGAGTGCCCCACCCCCATGACCTCTAATTCCAGTTATTTCCCAAGGCCTCACCTCCACATACCATCGCATTGGAGATTAGGATTTCAACATGTAAGTTTGGGGTCAAGGGGGACCCAACCCTTGGCCCATAGCAGAGGGAATGTCAGAGGAGGCTGTGGCTTCTTCAGAGGACATAGTTGCTGAGCAGGTGCCGAGCTCAGCTGGCATCTGGGTGAAAAGCTCACTTTCTCCATCCTCCCCAGGCCTCCTTCCACACATTCTCAGCAGTCACACTTGTGATAGGGGAACCACAGCTACCTTTCCTGCCTCTGTGCGAGGTGCCAAGCCTCATGGATGTGGGACCTGGATGCAAGTCACATCCCAGTAGAAAAAAGGCTGCACTCTTCTGGGGGCTTCCCTGTGACAATGGCATGTGCTTGTCGGATGAAGGGGTCAGGTTTGACTGCAGCTGGCTCATGGCTCCAACTGTGCAAGGCTGCAACTCAGTGTGGGGCTAGCGTCTGGACCTCAGTCTCAGGCCAGTGCCAGAGCTTAATCTGGAAATGGAGTCAGAACTCAGCCTGTAGCCAGAATCAGGGCTCACGCTGAGGCCACAGGGTTCACGCTGAGGACATGGGACAGATTTCTTGATGTGAAGTTTAAAGATTTCTGGGACCATAACCTACAGCCAAAGTTTTGTGGGCCTCAGACTCTAGCCAGGCCATGGATGCAGCAAGGGCAGAAATGCATCATTTCACTCATGACTTCAGTGCATCTTCCAGCCCACATGCAACATTAACACAGACATGTTTTAAAACAAGAGCAACACCATTTAGTGATTTATATTCTGAAGCCAGTGCACCTGCCATTTGATGCCCCAAAAGACCTTCAATTTGGACCCTCATGACTCCAAATTAGGGGGGGAAAGCAAACGTCTTGAATATTGAAGCAAATGACTTGAATATTTCCAAAGGTCCAGGTATTTGGGTTCTCTGAAGCCAGTACCCCTCCCTGGCATGAGAGAGCCAAGTGGGATGGAAAGACAGAGTGTTTGGTTCTCGTGGCCATGGTACGTGGACTGGAAAGCATTCACCGGGAGGAGGCGGCGAGGTCAGACGCGGGTGGGAGAGCGGAGAGCAGCCGCGAGTCCGAGCAGCGTTTGAGGAGGAGGATTTGGACAGAGACTCAGAAGGAGGCCTGTGTCTGTGCCTTCAATTCCAGCGACAGGACAGAAGGAAGAGAGGACAGAGCCCCGGAGCCCCCTCTCCCTCAGAGAGAGGGATGCATCGATGGTGCTCCCCACCATGTGGCTCCACATACTCTTCCTCTAGATCAGTGGTTCTCAACCTGTGGGGCGCGGCCCCTTTGGGGGTCGAACGACCCTTTCACAGTGGTCACCTAAGACCATCGGAAAACACATATCAGATATTTCCATGACGATTCATAACAGCAGCAACATGACAGTTAGGAAGTAGCAAAGAAAATAAAGTTATGGGGGTCACCACACCATGAGGAGCTGTATTAAAGCGTCGTGGCATCAGGAAGGGTGAGAACCACTGGTCTACAGGGACAGCACCGCAGTGTCCCCCGTCACCCGTGTCCGGCCTTCTTCTCCATTCTCTCTCCCAAGTCTGGATGTCCCCAGCACTCCGTAGACTCGAATCTCTATTTCATTGCCCCCATTCTTTTACTGAGATGGTTCCAGAAGGCAAATTCATCCACACCATTAAAAAATAATTTACAGAAAAAAATCTTCCTTTAATAAAAGCCACACAAAATGATACAGTGTTTATATGACGGAATAAGAGCGGTCCGAGTTCTGGCAGAAAAATGACTCTCTCCCACTTGGGTTTACTCCGAGCGGTACGACCCCCAGGGCCGCGACAGGAGAAAGTTTAACCCTGATTTAACCCTGCGACTTGGAAAGTTTAACCCTGATGTGACTGGGCCTCATCCTGCCCCATGGAGGCCCCGAAGACAGAAATACGACAGAAAGAGCAAGCTCACTGCTGCTGCTGCTTCCTCTTTTTTTATATAATTAAACAGTTAGTGGACAAATTGCATTGTAATTGATTGCAGAATGGCTTTTTTAATGAGATTTAGACACTGGGAAATAGGTTTTTTTGTCTTCAATATGCCCAAAGTGAACTTGGTCATTTTGACAACAAATTGCCTCCCCGGCCTTCACTTAGGCACGCATAACTCTGAGATGAACAGGGGGAGGAGGCAGTGCTGCCTCAGAAGAGTGGGCTGAAGCCAGCAGTCCCCCCCCAGCCCCCAGCAGGGGGGTCAGCACCTTCTTCCCAGCACCCTCAGAGCCACCTTGGTGCCCTCCCCGGCTCCATGCACGGCGCCTGCACTGTCGAAGCTGGGGCTCTTTAGATTCCCCTCTCAGCCCCCTTCTTTTTCCAATTCAGGATGTTAAGCCGTGTCACCGCCCACAGCTCAGTCCCTGTGCTTGTCCCTCGGAGGGAAACCTGAGATTCCCCCAACCCAAAGCATGCGTGACAGAGTGACCCAAACAGCTGGCAGGACCCGGTCATAACCCCAAGCTTTCCAGGATTTACAAAGGGAGTTTCTCCCATTTAGCTGATGAAGACCTGGAGGTTATTTGTGCCTTCCCAGGTCCCCTTCAAAGCCGGCTTTGTGAATACTCATTCCTAAGGACTCACAGCGCCCCACTCCCACAGCCACCTGTCCCTTAAATGCAGTTTCATTGGAACACCGCCAAGCACCGCCAAGTCCGTTCATTTACACATCGTCTGTGGCTGTGTTTGTGCTAGGACAAGAGCTGAGTTGTGACAGAGAGACCACGTGGCCTGTAACACATAAAATATATACTGTCTGGTCCCCTACAGAAAGGACTGGCTCTAGTGACTTGCCGTCTGCCCAACAGCAGCCACCTCACTTTCGATGGTTTACGCGCACAGCCGACGTGCCCGGCGCTGGCATCTGAGAGGCCCTTGTTTCCACGGGATCCGGCCCCGGTCAGGACCCGCTGGGAGCCCCGCTGGCCTCTCTCCCTCCTGCCCTCACCTGCCTCCCTCCCCTCCTTCCGCTCAGAGCACCCCCTCCAGGAGGCACATGCACCGGAACCCCTGTCTCAGACCCCCTTTCTAAGGACCTTGACTTAGGCCACTAAAACTTTTTCCCAACAGAATCTTGAGTGGAAACCCAAGTTTACACAAAGCAAATCGGAGCAGAGTACCACCCCTGGGAGCAGAGTGGTGCGGGGACCCCTCCTAGTCAGCACCCTCTTTGCCTTCAGCAGGCCTGGAAGCACAGGGCACCTCCTCAGGTGTCCAAGGGCCTGCGAGCAGGAGTGCTACACCAGTGCCTGGGGCCCCTGCTGGGAGCCTTCCCTGATGCGCTGGCCCAGGGACTTCACTCCCTCACCCCAAGCCTGCTCCGTGGCCTGTGCTACCCGGGGGCTCGCTGACACCTGCTTTCTCCCACAGTGGCTCCTGCATGGCCTTCCCTCAGCACCAAGTTGTGAGCTCCTCAAGGGAAAGCCTGCATCTCATACATCTTCTTCACACCCAAAACACTCATCATTCATTCATTCACTCATTCAGTGTGACATTTTTGGCTGTCCCTCCACAATAAGCCCTGTGCTTGGCACCGGAACTCCTGTGACTAATAAGACAGGATTCCTGCCCCCACAAGTTCACTGGGTGAGAGGGAAGAGACAGAAATAGATCAGATGTTGACAGGCATGGCAGAGCAGGAGGCCAGGAGTCAGCAGAGCCCGTGTAGAAGAAGGCACGCTTGCACAGGGCCTTGAAGTGTGAGTACGAGTAGGCAGGAAGTGACGTCAAAGCACAATGCTGTGCTCTCTGCTCATATTGGGTGTTCAGGGGATGAAGCCACAAGAGACGTGACCGTGGCACTAACGGAGCCACAGCCAGGTGGAGCCTGACCCAAGTCAGGGGCAGAGGCTGCAGTGCTTGCTCAGCCACAAGCTTTTTGGGTGACTTGGGGTAAGTCCAACTGATTCATTTAAGAGCCAGTTTCTCCACTGGACTGGGGGCTACAGATGTGATTAAAACAGATACTATCTCTATTCCCCTGAAACTCAGGGTCTCAAGGTGGCCACAGGCAGACATGCCCATCCATTTGTACATTTCCACCCTGTGCAGTCTGGTGAAGGAGACGGCACTAATCAAATGGCCACAAACACCAACAAGTAGAAAATTCCAACTGGGACAAGTGCTAGCCCAGGGTTAAAAGAGCCTATAAGAGAAGGGGTTAGCAGTTAACCAAGGGGGTCAGACAGGCCTTCCCTAGGGAATAGATGCTTAATCTGAGGTCCAAAGGCTGAGAAGACATTCAGTACACACACTGGCAGAGAGGCTGCTCCAAACAGGAGAAAGAGCATGTGCAAAAGCCCTGGCGGGAGTGCAGGGGGAGTCAGACGATCACACAGAACTGAGGGACTTCCCATAGGGCTGGGGGGCCAGCAAGAGGAAGGAGGCATGAGACACAGTCAGAGAGGAAGGCAGAACCTGTGGCCACGGGAAGCAGCTTGGTCTCCGTCAGGAAGGCCGTGGATGTGGGATTCACACAACCAGGTCTGCATCTAGAAAAGACATCGCTCTGGTTACTGTGAGGAGAAGAGGCTAGAGGGAGGCTGTGTGGTGCTGTGAGTCCAGACAGGAAGTGACGGCAGCTGAGCCAGGGTGGAAGTGGTGGGGACGAAGAGAAATGGACGGATATAGGGATATTCGGCGGTAAACTGGACAGGACTGGGTGTGATTGGATACGGCCTGTGAAGAGGAGGAAGGAGCCAAGGATGGGTCTGCCGTGGGCCTCTGGAGGAGCAGTGGAACCACGGGCAGAGGCAGTGGTGCCTCCCTGGGCTCAGTGTCCCTTTCTGTAAACTGAGGTGTGGCACAATGTTCTCCAAGGGCCCCTTCAGCACCCTAACACTCAATCACTGTGCCAAGTTCTTTAGCAGCAGAGCTCATCTACTCCTCACGACAACCCCGGGAGTTACGTCTGTTATTACTCCCATATTAGAGATAAGGATACAGGCTCAGAGACATAAAGGAACTTGCCCAAGGCCACCCTGCTAGTAAGTGGCAGATGTAGGGTTGAAACCTGGACCATCTAAATCCACAGTTCACGTTCTCACCCACCTCACACACCATCCACGTTCAGTTCCAGACCCCAGAAGGCTTCCCTCTTCTACCTGCCTGGTCCCTGGGTTGCTGTGGGATCCCTGTCTCTCCTATGCCCTATATATCCTTTCAACGACCCTCCCCAAAATACTTGAGGCAAGTTAGGTTGGTCTCTGTTTCTTGCCATTTAAAGAGGATGGCACCACCTTTTGGTTGTGCCAGTGACCCTCGGAAATCGGTTCTATACAGATACAAATACAAGTTCATTAAGAAGTCTGGAGGCAGTCACCAACCCAACGCCAAGAGTACAGAGCCCCAGCACATTCCTCACATGGCATGGGTGTCACTAAGGGTAACACTAATGGGTGTCAATTAGGATGGCACTAGCTGCCACTGGATCAACACCCAACATGTAAGTAAGGTCTTAACACCACGGAAGATCATCTCTCACTCACATAGGAGTCCAGTGCTCTTGGGTATTCCTAGCTGGCAGGCAAACTTCCTCCACATGAAGATTCAAGGACTCAATTGCTTCCATCTTGTGTTCCCATCATCCTTCAGGGCAGAGTTCAGCAAACTTCTGCTGTAAAGGGACAGACAGTAAGGAGGTTTTGGATGCCAGACTGCATCTGTCATAACTATTCAACTCTGCCATTGTAGAGGAAAGCAGGCAGACACTATACACTAGGTAAACAGGCATGGCCAGGTTCCAATAAAACTTTATTTACAAAAACATGCAACATGGGCTATATAGTTTGTCCCATTTCCAACTGGCAAAGGAGATAAGGAAAAGGTAAAAGAACACCTACTTCTTAAGCTCCTTCAGCTTCCATGTACATTCATGTCCCTACCCAGGTGAAAAGGTAGTTCCTGGCTGGGCAGTCACTTCCCAGCAACGGTGCTACGCTGTGGGGAAGATGAGCTAGCCAGCCATCTGGGGGAATTTAGTCACATCCAACGGATACTTCCGGGCATACTGTGGGGCAGGTTCTGTGCCCATGTGGGGACATGAGACCGTAAGACACGGCTTGAGCCCTAGAAGACTCAAAGTCTGGTTTAAACTAAAAATGCAGCTTATGTAAAGATAAGACTCCAGCTCCCTCTCCGAGGCTTTTGGTTTTTAAAAAGGTGGCCAGAATGCCAGGCTAAAAACCATGCTTCTACCAAGGAGCCGATACAAAGGCAGAAAACGAGTGGAGGCCTCATAAGGTGGGTCCATTCTATTTAATGACCATTGAATCCCTGAGCTCAGCACAGCGGTTGGCATACAGGGAAGGGCCAGGCATGAATGAATGAATGAATGAATGACTCCCTGGCTCAATGGTTGAGCCTCACACTGGGGGTACTAAGAGTTTGGGATACTTCTCATACTACATTGGTTTATAATCCAAACCATAGAATCTTAGATTAATGCCATGTCAAAATATCCAAGGGCAAACATCTTCATCCAAACCAAAAGAGTGAACACCTAGCTCCATTGTGTATATATTTGGTCTAGAAGAGACATTCTAGTCCTGACTGGAGCCAGAAGGCCTAACACTAAGACTCAGTAATAACAATAGCCATAATTTAATAGTATACAATTTTTACAGCTTGTAAAATGCATTCATATCCATGAGCTCATGGGACACCTCATAAATAATGTGAAGTAGACAAGGAAAGTTCCCTTCTGTCCATTGTACAGAAGAGGATACTGAGGACCCCAACATCACACAGGGAGAAGAGTCCTGGAATCAGGGTCTAGAGGTCAAGGCTGGTTTTTGAAATCCATGAACACCTATAGTTTCCCCTGGCCTGTGACTCCAGCTTGAGAGCATCGTGTAATTTAGGACTGATTTCTGGAATTAAACTCAGTTTTTTAAAAAATTTTTCATCAACTTGCATCTTCCCTAAAGGAATGTGATCTAAGACACTGTGTGTGTGTTTCAAATATAAAGTCGTTTTAATTTTGTCAAGTTTAGGAAACGGAGTGCCCCCGAGCAGGTCTCACAATTGAGGCTGGATTTACCCAAAAGCAGTAATAAACTCACTCCAGAGTTTATTCTGAGCTGTTACATAGGGGGTGGGGTCAGATGCTGCCTGGAGTCTTTCCCTACTCAAAGAAAAATGCTATAATCAATTATATCTGGGCAGTAGGCCAACGTTTTCACATCCTCTCGATAACCCACTCTGTAAGCATAAGGTGGAGCACAGGCACTTGGGGTTTGCTCAAAAGCTCCAGGGGAGGCTGGGGTGGCAGCCCTGCCCGCGGGCTCTGGATGGGAGTGTCTAGCCAGGGAGTGCTGGGTGACCAGCAGCGTCCTGCGGGCTCCCCTGAAACTCCTCAGACACGGGTGCACACAGGAGCTGCTCTTCCCAGCCCACCATTTTGCAAGGACACTGACCCTGGACACCATCTTTCTCCCTTCATCTTCAGAAAGTGATCGTTATCGTGATTATGAGCCATTAACGTAATAATAATGAGCTTGAAATGGAGTGCCACAGGCAGCAGGGAGGGAGGGGGGCCAGTTCCTCACCCAGATCCCGCTGGCAGCAGGCGACGCTCCGAGGACAGGCTCTGCAGAGCCACCTGGCTGAGCGGGGCGGAAAGGGACCAGGCCGGAGGCTGGGCTGCTGGGAATTTCCAAACTGGGGCCCGGGCGCCGGGAAGGCAGCATTTGATGGAACTTCTCGGGGGTTTGTTCGGAATAGTAATGAGTGGCATGCCGAAGTCAAGATTCTTATTTCTTATTTTTCAAAAGCCACATTGATGGAAGCAAGCTCACAATACAAACAGTGGTGATTGCAATCACTTGCTGTTTCCATGGCAACAGACAAGATTAAAAGGGCAAACAACAGAGATGGAACTCTCTTCAGATTCAACGCTCCCCATTTTAATTGCCAGGCCGCCCGCCCGCTCACACGGGGAGCGCCCGTTCGCTGTTGCACAGGACAAAAACCTTTCCTCGGTAACTGATGCGGGGGTCCTCCAGGCTGACCACCCGGCCCTCACGCCTCCCAGCCAGGGCAGGAAGCACAACAGGAAGTCATCCAGCAGCTTCCTGAACACCTCCAGTGATGGGGCGCTCATTCCGCCCCTGGCCGGATGGGGGGTGCTCCGTAAAGGTGTACACTCAGGCCGTGAGAATGAAGACGACGGGAGATAATAGCACGAACTTCAATCCAAGACAGTATTTATGGAGGTGTAGTGCTCGGTGTCCACCCTCGACCGCACAGGGACAGCCCCAACAGCTGGCCAACCAAACGAGTGCTGTGTATCTCATGCTGTGCCCCCGCTCGACCTCATCCAATCCTCACAACCGTCTGCAGCAAGCATCGTGATTTTCCTACTTTGCAGATGGGCAGACCGCAGCCTGGGGCGATGAAGGCCAATGTCACACAACTAGAAGTAGCAGAACCAAGACCGAAACTCACCTGACCCTGGAGCCCATGCTCTTACCACCACGTTATCCCTGGAGGAAGGAGTCAGCTGTATTTGGAGACAGTTGCCTTGGCGGTGCGGGCAGGGGAGGGGAAGTAAGGACTCGGGGACAGCTGGGCTCGAAGACACCGGTCCTGGCTGCATTGCCAAGCTGTCCTCTCTGAGCCCCAGGCGCCACCACAGTGAGGAACGCCAGTCCTGGGGCAACGGGCTCAGCTTGTCTCTTTTGCTTTGGTCTCGCTGGCGGAGTGACATTGTCACTGTTGCATTCTTTGGGCCTCTGTCTGTGGTTTCCAAGGCTCCGGCTTTATCTGGCCCCAGCTTCCTGAGTGCTCTCTGTGCTCACCCAGCTGTCCAGCAGTTGATCAGCCTGGTGCAAAGCGATCCCCACCGGCCCAGGGAGAAGCAGCTCTTTAGAAAAATAATACTGAAATAGGACAATAATGAATTCACAAAGGAAATGTCAAATAAAGCACCTGGGACATGTGGTGTTAAGCCACAGCTGAACAAGATCTGTTTCCCAAACTCAGTCAGTCTCAAATGGTGATAGTGCCATGGAGAGAGATAAAATGGGAATGGGAATGCCAGGGGGAGATGGAGGTTCAACTTTAGATGAAGTACTTGGGGAGCCCCTGACTTTCACGCAAAAGACCTGGAAGAGATAAGGAAACCATGTGGATATCCGGGGGAATGAGAGACAAAGTTAGTGCAAGGTTTCTGTGAAGGGAGCCTACCCAGCATGTTCAAGGACCACCAGCAGTAGCTGTGAGGCTGGAGCTGAACCCAGGACAGGGGCACACACTGCAGGGTTGCGAGGAGAGGAGCAACGTGGTCTAACTTGTCTTTTAGAGGACGCACTCCCCATCAGGTGGTGAACTTATTATACACCAAGCTGACAATGCACTGGAGAACTGTATGCCTAAAACCTATGTAATCCTTGCTAACAGATGTCACCCCCATAAGTCTAATAATAAAAATGAATTTTAAAAAAATAAATCAATAAAGGACTCACTGCAGCTGCTGTGCTGAAATAGACTATCAGGAAACAATGGTGGAAGTAGAGCGACCAAGGTGTAGGCTGACCAGACGTACCATCTTTAACAGGACAGAAAGCAGCATTACTGTCCCATTTAAAACAGTACGCCTGGTCAGCCTAATGTGAGGGACATTATAAAAGTCCAGATGAGGAGTTCCCTGGTGGTGTCATGGCTAGCCTTCCAGGCTCTCAACTCTGCAGCCTGGGTTCCATTCCCAGCCAGGGAACTACCAAAAATTTAAAAAATCCAGATGAGAGCTAATGGTGGAATGACCTATGGCAGTGGCAGGAAAAGGGGAGAAACAGCTTCTGAGTGTAGCTTGTAGGGAGCAGTGACAGCATTTGCTGAGATTGGATGTGCAGTAGGAGAGACAGAGAACTGTCAGGGCTCAGGGTCCTCAGCCTGGACCATCGGAAGGAAGGCTGGCTGGGAACTGCAACCGGGGAGAGTGCGAGGGGCAGGGAAGCTAAGAAGGTATGTTAGACACACTCAGGTTGAGAGCTCTCGGACATCCAAGAAGAGACGCTGAGGTGACTGGGGCTCCAGGTAGAGGCCCGTGCTCGCATTGGAACGTGGCCGGCATCAGTATACTGATGCTCCAAGCCATGGAGGCAGGATGAGACAGAATGAGTGACAACGAGGATGCGAAAGGAAGCATCATGATGAGGCTTAGCCGGGCCCGGGGAGGAAGGGCAGAATGGCGCTAACTCCGCCCACCGCACGTTTCTAGAAACAGGACTGTGCACAGTGATCACGCAACAAATGGTGCTTCACTGTCACTATTGACGCACATCCTCATGGACACGCTGTGTCTGTTCGGTGGCCTGATACTCCTATGGGACACACAGTTTGAAATTGTAATTCATGTTTGAATATGTGTTTAAAGGGATACTTTTGTTTTTACCATGCCCTTTCTGCCATTACATGCTGATTGTCAGGAAGTTCGTTCCTGAATGATCTACGATGCTTTTTCCCTGTAATTCGGTGCTTTTTCAAGGCTACAGTGTTCCAGCTAACAAACAGTTCCACAGAAGAAAAAAAAAAAAACACTTCAGAGCCTCTGATACAAAAATGCTGTTGTGAATTTGACCCTCATTAAGATGACAGAATAATATGTGGTTTCAGGTTTTATTATTTAAAACCATTTATTGGGTGGATTTTTTTTCCATAGTAAACACGGACCCATGATAATGAACAGGCGACTCCTTGGCTGCTGTTTTCTAGCTCCATGTGTCCCTTTAAATAGCTTGTGTTTTATTTCGTAATTTTACTTTTTCTTGACTCGACACCGAGAGGGGTGTTGCTTTCCCAAGTAGATTTTAACGCAGCTGCTGAAGGTTGCAGAGGAAAGACAACCCACAAGTTTTTAAAGTAAGATTGAAGCTGAAATCGAAAGTTGAGAGCTAATCTCGGTGTACCTTTCAAATGGTGCATTTTTAATTGGCAATGTTAAAAAAAAATCATAAATTTGTGGAAAGAGAACTCACATTAGGTGGTGAACTTATTATACATCAAGTTGACAATGCACTGTAGAATTGTATGCCTGAAACCTATGTAATCCTTGCTAACAGATGTCACCCCAATAAAAATAAAAAAATTTTAAAAAATCATAAATTTGGTTGGAATAACACAATGCGATGGAAGAGAGCAAGTTGGGCAGTATTATAATCTTAATGGAGGCATTTCCCTGTTTGAGATTTTACTTACACAACCATCTCAGTGTCCGTGGGAAGAAATTCTCATCGATGAATTTGATTAGTATTATGGGATTTTATTTTCCTGGTGCTGGGCTGCAAGAGGAAGCCCCACAACATGTGAAGCTGAGGATACAGATGTAAAGTCATTCTTCCCAGCACTGTGAACTCTACTGCTCAGCAGGCAGAGGCATTTACTGAGAAATCCTAAGTAACCATGCTTCTATTTCTTTATTTCAAAAATTCTAACCTGGAATTAAGTTTTCAGAATATCAAGGGACGACCAGGAGTTGCAGCTGAAAAGGAGTGTCAGCATGTCACCCATAACTTACTGAAACCAATGGCACTTACCTCCTCATCCGAGGAGAATGGGTCCTAAATTCCTCCATTTGGAATGTAACTGGCTTTACTGATTCAATTCTTAGCAGTGTGGTAGGAATGTATGGAGTCCCCAAAACGTGTTAGTCTTGGGTTGACCAGATGCCCCGTTTTAAATGTACTGTCCCATTTCACACAGTACATACGGTCAGCCTGGTCTTGCAGGGCTAAATTCAAGGTGTCAGTCGGCTGACCAGATGTACCATCTGAAATGGGACAAGAAATTCACCAGGGGAGAAGCTCAGGCCAGACCTGTGCCCTGATTTGGCCCTGGATGTGGCTGACGTCCAACAGCTGAAGCTAACGTGAGAGCTGAGCCATCTTGAGTTCAGTGACGTTTCTCTCCATCGGAAATCTGCTCTTGTATACTGGAAATTCTTTCCCCCGAGGCCATAACCTTTATATACACAACTGTACTGTATTCGTTTTCTATGGCTACTGTAACAAATTTCCACCAACTTAATGGCTTGAGACAAATGAAGTTCAGAAGTCCATGATGGGTCTCACTGGGCTCAAATCAAGATGTTGGCAGGGTGGGGTTCCTTCCAGGAAATTCTAGGGGTGAATCTATTTTCTTGCCTTTTCTAGCTTCTAGGGAGCATCCACATGTCTTGGCTTCCTCTACCTTCAAAACCGGCAGCATCAGGCCAAGTCGTCTCACGCTGCCATCCTGCTGGTTCTTCCCCACTCCTTTCACTTTCAAGGACCCTCGTAATTATGTTGGGCCCACTCACATGATCCAGGATAATCTCCCTGTTTTAATGTCAACTGACTTGAAAACTTAATTGCATCTGCAAATTTAATTCCCCTTTGCCACATAACCTCACAGCGTCACAGGTTCTGGAGATCAGGACGTGGACACCTTTGGGTGGGGCCATGCCTCCCATGGCAATGTCACTCAGTCCTGGGGCTTGGGTCACACACTGAGGTGGAGAAGATCCTACAGCTGCTACTGGGACAGAGGACACTGTCCAACCAGCTCCTAATCCATGGGATTTACCATGAAAACAGAAAGGCAAGATAAGAAACAGCCCCTGAAAAGATAAATGCAGTAGCAGGATTTAAACTGTCCCCAAAACCTTCTTGCTTTTCTTCAACACCTTGTCTCCCCATAGGCAGGGGCAGAACATCAGACCCTAATTTATACTCTTTACCTCAGTTTCCCAATCCATGTGATGGGAGAATAATACTTGGTATTACCAAGGTCACTGCTGGTCCCCCACTAACAAGGCAAACCAATTGGCTGGAAGGTCCGATGTCTTCGCACCGTTCACCGAGGTTATCACAGTGATTGACGTAATTGTCCTAACCAATGAGAGCCTCCGTTTCCTCATCTCATCTGAAAGTGGGTTGCTGTGAGAGGACAACTGGCACACGCTTCTGATAGGTCCCTTCCTTTCAAAGGAGTCACCCCTCTGATGATCAGTCTTTGCCCACTTATCGATTCTTCTCTCTCCCTCTTCTCTCTCCCTCTCTCCCTCTCTCTCTCTCTCTCTCTCTCTCTCTCTCTCTCTCTCTCTCTCACACACACACACACACACACACGTCTTCCTCCCTCCTCACTTTCCTGGCTACAAGCATGGACATGCTGCATCCCAGATGGAACTTCCATTGGCCAGCCTCCATCTCTTCATTGATGAGCTTCTCCAAACGCACAGCCCACCTTCCTCACTGATCAGTGTTTGCGTTCTGCCTTCTGGACTAAGCTACGGATCACTCCATTGTCACCAATGACCTTATTGTTCTCCTTCTCCCCAAATCCCCACACGTCTGATTTGGCGTGAGGCCACCTTCTCCTCCAGGTCAGGCTGTGCTGTGGCGTTATGCTTGGCAAGCTCCCCACTGGGTTGTAGATTCCAGTGAGATCAGGAAAGAACATGCCTGTCACTCACCCCCATGTACTCAGAGCTGGAGGACCTGAAACATAATGGGCTTTAATAATGCCTAATATGAACAGAGAAATAAGCGAATCCATCACTCAGCTCATCAGACTCCATGGCTTACCTGCCAAAGTTCTGTTCTGGTCCCCTCGGGTAACTGAGATGCTGAGGAGGGCCCTCCACATTCTGGTGAGGAGACCCAGTGGGCAGCTCTGTGGGATCCCCAGCGAGACCTCATGGCCCTATTGGCCCCAAGTCCTTGCAGTGAATGACTCGCATGTGGACGGGTCACCACTCATAAAAATGGGCCAGGAATAATATAGGGCCTGCTCTGCACTGCCACAGAACTCGGCCGTGGGGCTTCACCCCCTGTCCCCAAGGACCCCAGGGTAGCACCCCGCTGGATGGGTGCTGTGGGAGTTCTACTTACAAGGAGGGTGGGGGTGTGAGTAAAGCAGGGGAGGACCTCAGGCCTCCTTGGCCAGATCACGGCCACCAGGGATGGAAGGGTGAAGGGAAGCGTCCACCCCAGGGCTGCGCTGGAGTTCAGACCCTAACACCCTCATGGCCTTAGGTCACAGAGGGAGTCAAGTATTTCCTAGCTGGTTCCAGTGGTGCAGAAGTGGATTCTTAGAAATTAGAGGAAGGAGACCAGGTTCTGGACTCCAGTTCATTCCCTCCACCCGCACGGGCTGCATCTGGTTTTACCCCGAGAGCCTCAAAGGCAAGCACATCGGACTCCGGAGGGGATTCATGTCTCCGGGGTCACTGCGGTCTAACCTCATGTGAGGGAAGCATCTTCCTCTGTGAACATGACTTTGACCCTACAAGTCGTGATGCCGGCCTTTGACTGTTCTGAGGCACCTGACCCCCGTGGAGCCCCTTGTGTTCTGTGGGTGCCCATCGTCTATGCAGGAGTGTCGCCAGCCCGAGGAAATTCTTTCTGCTACTGGCTTCCAGCCCCTGAGAGGGTCGTCTCTGAGTTTGTTTCCCCATATCTTCAAATAAAAGACTTGGGCTCACTGACCAGGAGCCTCTGTGTCCATCAGGCCATGCCAACTACCATAAGGACTTCTCCAAAAATCCCTGAAGATGGTACTTGCTGAAAATAGTTCCTGACTTGTGTTACAGTCTAATGAGTAGTCCTTCGTGAGTTCAGGCTCCCTCCGTATGAGGGCCTCACCATCGTCACACTTATGGCTCCAGTGACACTTTGGCCTCATCAGTGGGTACACAGAAAGGTGACCACACAAGGGGTTTTAGGGGCCAAGCTCGGAAGTGGTGCCCATCACTCCACCACGATTCCACTAGCCAGAGCTTGGACCTACGGGTCCCTCTAACTGCAAGGGGGACTGAGAAACAAGCCATCTGTGTGCCCAGGGATACAAGGAGATGGCTTTGGTAACTACCCAACTAGTCTGTCACAAGGTTCCTTCCCTGCTTTAACACTCCCCCAAAATAGCCAAGTTTAGTTACTCATCCTGCACAATGGGGGCTCCTACCAAAAGGAAGAGAGCACTGGCATGGCACACCCCGAGAGACCCCCACCTCTGACCCCAGCCACCCCGCAGCCTGTCCCCGCAGCCTCCTTGGGAAGCTGACTTCCGCACACCGCCAGGAGTCGGTCCCCACTGAGGGCAGCTGTTCTTAAATGAACCAAAACCAGGCCCAGAGGGGAAGGGGCATTTGGAGAGACAGCTGATGGCTTCATTGAATCCGAGGGAGCCTCTTGGCTGCCGCTGTTCTGCCTCGGAGCCACCCCTCCCAGTGGACCAAAGAAGGCCTTTCATCTTCCTTCCTCAGATCGGAACTCCAGGCCGTTTGCAAGCCCCAGAGGTGGGTTTTCTGATGCTGCCCCAGGACCTGACAGGGCAGCCCTGAGGGGCCGCCAGAGAGGCAAGTCCTGGGAAAAGAAAAGGCACATCCAAGAGACATTAAATGCCGAATTGTCAGCAGGAGGAATACAAAGTTTTGAAATCAGTGTCACTTTTCTTGCTTAGAAGTCCCTAAAGGGGTCCTGAAAAGTAGCTGCGAAAGAACTGAAGATTGGTGTTGGCTGTTTGTGATATTTATTACTAGAAAGGGACATCTGTGAAAGTCTCACTGTTCACACTGGCACAAAAAATGCAGCATGCGCCCTGAGGCTCTGTATTCCTCACCCCCAGCTTGGCAGGGCTGCCAGGGCTACGAGAAAGCTGTGAAAATCTCCTTTCACTGAGAGCCAGGGATCGGGGATCCTTCCAGAAGATGAAGGATACCTGAGCACAGGGCCTCAGAAGGTAAACGTAAGGCTGGGGCTGCTGGGGTGCAGCTGAGGTGTGCATGGAGGTGACCCTGGGGTGACAGCATGCATAGTGATCATCATAATAAAAGCAGCCAGCATGTATGGAAGGCTCCTTGTCATGGTCAGCCTTTCTAAGTACTGTACGTACACTCACATGTAAATTAAACTCTCCCAACCACCCAATCAGGTGGTAACCATCATAATATCCATTATAAAAATGAGGGACTACATCTCAGAGAGGTTAAGTAACTTGCATAATGTCACACAGCTGGTCAGTTGTCAAACTGGGTTAGGAGTCCATGCCTGTCCAATTCCAGAGCCCTTGCTCTTGACCTGTATTCTGTGTTGACTACTGATGTGGCCCTTGAGATAGCGGGACAGGTATCGCTGGGATGATCACTGAGGGACCCCAGGGAACCATTATGACAAATGGATAATAGCCATGGTCAACTTTAATTTAACAACCAAATTGATGGCAGCAATGGCCCCAATGTCAAATTCAAGAGGACAGCCAAGAGGACCACCAAAGAACAGTCTCCTGAAAATCACGACAATGTCATCATTTAGCAGTGACTGTCTAACAGATGGGACAACTCCAGGACAGGCTATAAGAGGCGGTGGCAGCAGGAAAGGGCTCTAGTCTGGGGTCAGAGATTTCGTTCTGGTTCAAATCCCAGCTTTGTTGTGACCTAGCCAGGTAACCTTGTACAAGTTCCTTAACCTCTCCAGCCCTCAAATTCCTCAAAGAAAATATGGGGACAGGGAAGAGTAAAAAATCTGCTTCAAAGATTGTCAGAAAGATTCCATTACCTGGGTGGGTATGTGAGTGGGGATTTAACAGAAAGCCTATAGCACCCTCAATTTGGGTGATTTGAAAAAGGTTTTTATAGGGAACTATACAAAAGTGAGAGCAGGATATAATGAAACCGTAAGTAATCATGCCGTACCCCTGATTAGTAATAGCCAGTAGCCATTACCGCTCCTAGAAATGAGGGGAAGATGTGGTTAGCAGAACCCCCAAATAAAGTGTGGTCAGCAGACTGTTGGCTCTCCCCAAAGATGCCCATGTCCCAATCCCTGGAACCTGTAAATGTTACCTTACGTGGCCAAAGGGACATTGCAAATGTGATCTTGAAGTGGGAAGGTTGTCCTGGGTTATCGGGGTGGGCCCAATGTAATCACAAGGGTCCTTAGAAGAGGGAGGCAGCGGGGAGGAACGAGATGTGATGACAGGAGCCGAGGCTGGAGCGGTGCAAAGCCACAAGCCCAGGGATGCAGGCGGCCTGAGAAGCTGGAAGAGGAGAGCAACACACTCTCCCCTAGAGCTTCCAGAAAGAACACAGCCCTGCCAACCTCCTGACAGCAATCCCACAAGACTCAATTCAGACTTCCGACTGTCAGAACTAGAAAGATAGCAAATTCGTGTGGTTTTAAGGCACCAAATTTGTGGTGATGTCTTATAGCAGCCACAGGAAACTAATGCAGACAGAGCTGGGTACAGGGGGCTGCCCTAACAGGAGGTGTGGCCTTCAGTCAGTCGGCCAAGGGACCCCTGCCCCTCCCCGTAGCAAAAGGAAGCTGAGGGGACGACCACCCCAGCCTCACCCCCTGCCAGCCCTCAGTGACCTGAGGGGACTTCCATTGGAAGCACCCAACTGGAAGCCAGAGGGAGCCACTGCTGTGTCCATACAGGTCAGCTCTGAGGCAGAGGACAGGGACGAGAAGGTGGAGGACAGATCGGAAGGCAAACAGGAGACCCCAGCCCGGCAGGGTGACTTGGAGAAACTGTATGTCTTCCCACGTGTTGTACAAGAGTCGGGGGTCGTGTGTGAGTCACGAGGAGGAGTAGGACGGCAGCCTGGAAAGGAGATGCACCCCACCCCCAGAACAGAACCCCAGGAAAACAGACTGGGGCATGGAGGGCAGAAACCCTTCCAGAGCTTCCTGGAAGGGGCGTCCTTCGCGAGTCTAATAGCCACTGTCAGGTCTAGTCTGCAGGGGTGATCAGCCCGGTTGCCACCGGCTCTCATACTGTCCTATTTGCATTTTCAGCCCTGGCCACCCCTCCTACATGCCACTCCATTCAAGGATGAGAGAAATGCCCAGGGCTCCAGACATTGGCTGGGCTGGCTGCCACTCCTGGCTTGGCTCTGGCCCAGTGCCAGAGGCGGACATCCTCAGGCCCCACCCTAGGAAACACCCACAGGCCAGTGCTGGCCAACATGGCAACCATGCAAATTAGGAAAAGGTTCCCCTCCTTCAAAACACTTTCCTGCCATCTACCAAGAACTTGTCAGAACTACACATATCTAAGACGGCCATGGGGTAAACGGGGGCCCCCTGGAATTGTGCAGTGCACAACATGCACACCTGCAAGTGCCAGCCCGGGAACCTCTCATGGAGCCCTCAACACAGCTGGGACAAGGGTGATGCTAAGTGGCCTTCTTTGGTTGGTCATCTGTCCCTCCAGCTCCCATGAAAACTATCATCAAAGACCACCAGGGACACCTCTAGCTGAACACAGTGGGCTTCTGTTGCAGCAGGAGCACACAGGAGAGAATGTACTAGCGCACACGTTCATAGAAAGCTCAAGAGTGAGTGAATCGGACAGAGTGTCCGGGCTCAGAGCCGGATGTGGGTGTAGATGCACCCGAAGCCGGCCCTGCCAACCCAGTAGCCACTAACCACACGTGGCAATGCAGTGCAGGCTGTGTGGCTGGTCTGGATGGGGCGGTAAGTGTCCAATCCACACCGAAGACTCAGTGTGAGAGACGGCACACGAAATAGCTCTTTAACCCTCCTTAGATGGATTACGTGACACAATGATACTTTGATGTACTGGTTTAAAAGGAGGGTTTCTTTTTTATGTTTTAATGTGATGTCGGAAAACTTTAAATGACCTGGGTGGTTTGTATCCTGTTTCTATTGGACAGTGCTACTCTCACCCCTGCCTGCCTCAGCCCTTCTAAGGAGATGGGGCCTCAGCTAGGGGCTCAAGGTCATTCTGCCCTCCATCACAGTGCAATGGACACCTGCCTGCTGGCTGAGCCTCTCAGCTCCTTGAGGGAGGACCCAGTTGGTACATTTTCTAGCTTCAGCAGAACGTTTGACTATGATTAGGATACAAAGATGTCACACGAGGCAAATCAGATCATAAAAGTCCTCTCTTCTTTCCTCGTCTTCCTTTTCTTCTCTGCATCCTCTGCCTTCTCTCTCTCTCTCTCTCTCTCTGTCTCTCTCTCTCTCTCTCTCTCTCTCTCTCCTTCTCTCTCTCCTTTCTGCACATCTACCTCACAAGGGGGGAATAGGTGGCTAGCTGCCCCTCAGTGATGCTACTTCCAAGTCCCCACCTTGCAGTGTGAGACCCAGAGAGCTTGCTCTGCCTGCTTCTGGGAGTCTCTCTCCTAAGTCCTCAGGAAGGAGGTGGCAGACCTGACTATGGCCCTGTCCCACCCTGTGCTAACCAGCTATGCCAGCCTGGGTCTCCCCGTCTCATCTTTCCTAAGGGGCTGAAAGGTGAGACCGATGGGCAGCCCCAGTTGGGGGTCCGGAGTAGTCAGACCACCAGAGAGGAGGCATGCAAGCCAGGGTTCAAATGTCCAGTTTTAAATGAGACAGAAAACAGCACCGTCCCATTTCAAATGGTGCACATGGTCAGCCTACTGACACCTTGAATTTAGCCCAGTGAGACTAGGCCAACCATGCATGCTATTTAAAACAGGACATCTGGTCAGCCTAAACCAGGGGCTTCCCAGGAAATGTAGGGAAGGGTAGAGAAAAAACTGGGTGAGGCAGAAAGAAAACGTGATGAAAACAGAGCCACAAATCGCAAGTAGGCTGATAAACCGTGGCTAGGGGTCAACAAATTTCATCCCAGCCCTGGGTCTGTCAGGGACTCACTGTTGTGACTGTGGACGTGTCCCTTCGCGACACTGAGCCTATTTTTCCATCTACAAAATAAGGTGTGGCACTAGAGGATTTCTGAGGGTCCTGGCATGCATAAGAATTGAGATGTATTTTTCATAAAGAAATTGACTCACTCAACGAGTATCTCTGAGCCCCTGGGACAATAGGTCAGGTGTTATCATAGCTGCTGGGGATACAGCAGTGAGCAGCAAAATCCTCTGCCCTCCAGATTGTCACCCTCAGTAAAAACTGCCAGCCTCAAGACTGCTGAGTGGAGACAAAAGCTCCTCCATGTCTTCACATGATATTTTTATTGGTGACAGGAGGAAAGGCGAGATTCTTTGTTCATCAGATTCTCGCACTAATGAGAATACCTGAAGTAATGGAGCGATCGTAATTAGGCCAGGAGCTCACTCAAAAGGACCATAAATAAGAATGAAGCTTTACTTAACCTTTCCATTAAAGCCCTGAGATGGGGAGGGATGGGGAGAGAGGCTGAGCAAGGAGCAGCCCCCTCCCAAATAGCAACTACTAGCAGCAGGTCAAGATGGCCTTTCACCTGTGGACCATTCAATCAAGGTGAAATTCAAGGCTGAGACTCCGGTAGGAAACTTGGAAAGCCCAGGGAAGAAGGGTGACAACAAGGTGCCCAGATGTCAGCTGTCAGAGTACCCAAACCTGGACCACTATGTTGTCATCACTCAGCCGGTTGACATGGTGGGGCCAGGGCTCCTGCACTTCCCTGGAGGATCTATATTATTTGGGGAAATCAGGAGCCAGGAAGGCCCCGCCCCCCCCCAGCTCTCTCCACCCTCACTGGCTTCCAGGACCCCACAGGAGCGATGGCCTTGCAGGAAATTAAAAGAAATGCCAGCTCTCTCTGCTTAGCTTGGCTCATCCGCACCACGGCCACTTACGGAGCCCTGGACGTGCGGGTAAAAGCACGCCAAGCTTTGGAGCCAAGCCGTGTGTGTCGATTCGGGGCTCAGCCACTCACAGCTGTATGACCCAGGCAAGCTTGTCCCCTGCGCTGAGCTGAGGCTCCTTTTCCAAGTGGCACAAGCACTGCCCACCATGAAGCAGGGGAAGGCACTCAAAAAGGGGTGCCTGTGAGTCCCCAGGGCTCACACCAGGCCTCCTGCAGAGCCTGCGCTCTTGAAAGTTGAGCTGTAGGCTAATTGCACCTGACCCAAGTTGCCTGGCCACTGCTCGTGGAGCAGCAGGTGTTTGCCATGGCGTCAGCCTTGGGATGCACACCAAACCCTCAGATGTCACTCACCTCCGGCAGAACCCTCCTCACAGCCGGCAGTTCTGCCTCCGAGGGTGTCCTAGGCTCCTGAGGGGGATTGGGCACTAGTGGAGCAGAAAAATGCTGCCTCTAGTCGCCATTTGTGACTTTGGGACCTGAATTCAAATTCTGACCCAGCCCCTGATGCACTGGGGGACCCCACACACGTTTCTCTCAACCCCTCCCAGCCTTCCTTCCCTCCCTCCCGCCTGGAGGACCTGACATCTGATCAGCAGGGTCTTGGCAGAAAACGAGGCCCACTCGGAGGCGTGGCTGTGGAGAGCTGAATAGAGAGGCAGATGTGATTCAGGGGACCAGCAAGGCATGGGGAGCACCCAGGGGCTAGCAGCATGGGAACCACACTCAGTCCTGAAGTGAGAGCTGGAAGGGCTGACCAACACCAGTGTGACCACAGGTCAAAGGGCACAGCCACTGTGAAACCAAAGGGGTGGCTCACACTTGGGCCAAACGCCGGGGTTAACCAGTGACGATCCTCGGAGGGTGGGAGCATGAACCCCTCTACCTGCTCCCAAACAAAGGCCCCAGACATGCTCTGGGTTGCTCCCTGACACAAGTGTCATGTTTTTCTCCTTCCCTTTTATTTGTTTAGAGATACATCCTACCCAGGTATGGACAGTCTATAGTGAGGGAGGTAGCACCTTATAAAACAAGAAGCCCCAGCCCAGAAGTCTGGAATCTAGGATGCTAATCCTGGGTCTACCCCCAGCTTTGAGGTGGGATCTAGAAACTTACTGCCCCTCTCTGAGCCTCAGTTTCCCCATCTGCACATGGGGTGGGACGGAGCCCCTAGTCTACTACTGGCAGTCTGATTCCATGGTCCTGAACACCTCCTTCCCTGCCACCAGCCAGCCTGACTCTGTAAGAGTAGGATCATCAGGGCTCATGGAGAGCCACCACCTCTAGGGCCCAGAGCTTTCTCTGGGAAATCCATGCAGCGCACCCCCGGCTCGTGGCCCAGGCCCACAATCTCTTGTTCTCTGCTGCCCCCTGCTGGCCGCTCGAAAACAAAGGCTTCCAGCTGGATCCCTTCCACAACGTTAACGGTGGAAAGGTACCCTCAGGAGAGGCCCCCTGCAATCTCCTGCGACCGACTGTCTGCCCAGACCTGTCCAGCCAGGACCTCCCTGGAGGCTGTTGTCAAGAAAGCCAGTGCAGGCACAAGAGGCCCAGATGGGGAGGTTGCCTGCTGGGGTGCCCTGGGTCCACTCTCCCCATTCCTGTTTCCACCTCCTCTGCACGGGTAGGACAAGGTATGAGATGCTAAAATGTGGTTCTGTTGTCCCATTCTCTGCCTTTGGGTGATAGTAACAATAGAATGGGGTGTCCCTGTTTTCTCTCTCTCTCTCTCTCTCTCTCTCTCTCTCTCTCTCTCGCACACACACACACACACACACACACACACATTTACACAAGAGAACGTAAGAAGTACACTTGACTAGACAGAAACCAGCAGAGAGAAGCTCACTGACAAGGCTCCAAGAGGGCTGCCTCCCGAAAGAGAAGAGAGGCTGTGCCGTACCATGATTAAGAGGCTGCATAAACCTGAGGGCATGTCAAAGGCACGTTATTCTTTATGTCTACCATAAAGAAAGACAGGCCATTGGAAGTGCTGGGCCAGGTGAGGCTAGGGAAAACCTGACCAAGAAAGTCACGAACCAAAACATGGCTCGATTTCAATCCACTGATTGGCAGGTAAGGAATTCCCGGGGGACTTTCTAACAGAAATGTCCAGAACGACTGCTCCAGCTTGGAGGAGAGAGAGGGGAGTCTTCAGTTGTTTCAGTTCAACACCTCTTCAAGTACAAGGCCACCATACTCCACAGGCATCCTGGCCCATAACCCTCTTTTTTCTTGGGTTTGCAAATGTCCTGGGGCATTAGTAGCGGAAATTTGCATGCAAGGACCGTTGGACAGGACTAAGGAGGAACGCATTTAGGCATCAGTTCTGCTAGAGGGGCCACAGATGAAGTGAGATCCTCGCTGTCCCCAGAAAAGGGGTGACTGGTGGGAATGCTACATACAGAAAATGGACAGGACAATGCAGGCTGCAGGTCTGTGGGCCATAGTTCCTGGTCCTCAAATAATGCCCCTTGCCAGCACCTATCTATCTGCTTCTGAGCCACTTGAGACTCTAGTGGTTTAGACACCATCGAGAGCAGGGGAAGTTCCCCTCTGCTCTCCTCCCCCAGCCTCTCCCCTGTCCCACTTGCTGACCCCAGCACACTCCTCAATTCCTGCTTCTGCAGGTCATAATGTCTCCTTCCTTTGGCTTCCTCCCAAATCTCCTGGTTCTCTCTCAATATACCTGGACACCAAGGTGCCCATTGCACACCAA